>CM053783.1:368007955-368280455 GCA_028749045.1 Cupressus sempervirens | reverse complement strand
CAATTATACGTTTCAAATAGTACAACATTTTTGAAATCGAAAAGATGCATGACATTGTATGCTTCTTCTATTATAAAGAAAAATAAATTAAAAATATATTTTATATAGTTTTGAATTATTTAAGGAGGCCAAAAGCAAGATTTTTTTATTCCAAAAATACTATATTACAAAATTCATACTTAATTAATTGTTTAGAATAAAAATACCCAAAAATATGTGTCACATCTGTGCCTGAATCTACTTCTTATATCCAAAATCTTATTAAAAAAATTTATCATTTGATTTTAATTAAGGTGTTGAGACATATGCCTACTTACTTTTGTCCTAATTTTTTTATACTATTGCATTAAAATTCAAAATTTTGACCAATTTCACATGGATGTAGACCTTTCTAACTTGGAGGATGTGGAATTCTTTCTGCCTAGTTACAACAAATCTAGTAGGGGAAGCTCGACATACAAGTTTCCCCCAGGCTCAAAGGCCACTAATCTACATGAGGCCTAAAAAATTATAATGGTTTTTAAGAAAGTTTAAAGATGTCTATAAATATTAGGGTCATTTTCTATTACATATTGACCCAATTTCATGGTATTTAGTTTTCTATTATTAGTATGGGTTCTTACCCAGTTGATAGCTCTTCTACCTTAAATCCTTGGTCGAATAGTAGCATGAAGGACACATTTTAAACTCTATCATTTTCAATGTAAAACAATATTACATAGCTAAATTTTAGCCTCAATATTTGGTTTTGCTCACTTTATTTGGATTTCATTTTTGTTTTGGCTATTTTTTTAAAGCTAAAGTCATTTGATTTTGTGGCTCTCCCAAATCTATAATTGTGACACGTGATCCTTGCATTGAATATTAGTCTATCACATACAATAGTGACTTAGAATCTTGTTTTCATAATGATTTATCTAACGTTTCAGTTTTAACTCCCTCACCTACTAATAAGTATGTTTTTAAAGTTGTTATCTCTTAGTTTGCTTCCCCTAGATTCCTCTTTAAGATATTAGTATTTCTCTCATTGGTAATTCAAATAAGTAACTATCATAAATAAGAACTTTATTAATAAACATCATTAAATCAAGAATAAACAATTTAAAATCATTTTAATAAACTTCATAAAATGACAATAATATTGCAAAACTTATTAAAATAAAATAATATAAAACAATCATGTAAAAATAATACACGCTAATACATTAATCATTCAATTCATTTATTTCTCTATAATATCTACTAATATTGAGATTTTGTACCCCTCAGACTCTATTCAAGGAAATGAAGTAATTATCTCTGTCTACTAACCCTTAATACATTTGCTGGTTTCTTGTGTTGCTCTCTGATCAGAGACTCAGTAGCCATTCTTATAGAAATATCCCAAGATACTTTTGAAGGGACTTGACATTTGTTCTCAAATTCTCCTTATGATGTAATAAAACTAGGATATGCCCCTTTTATCAATGTATAATATAGAGCTTCAGTCCTAGGCAAGGCTAGAGGTTTTCTTTCCCTATTCTTTTCTACCAGTGCCTACCAAAATGGAAAATTCTTTCTACATTTGAATTTCAATTAATAAAATTAATCAAGGCTATAGCCATTTACTAATAATAAAAAATTTTAAAAAAAAATTTGAACGATATATATTTTTTTTTCAGTTAAGGCATAGTATTTTAGAACCTAAATTAAATTTCCTAGAGATTCTTTTCTCTCAACTTTGTGATAGCAATTTCATAGCAAGTTGAAAATTTCATGTCAAATTGACATAGCCCTAAGTTGTTGATTTTTTATTACCACTTAAGGGAATAGTTTGGTTGACCATGATCCTACACATACCCATCTACATGAATCTTATCTTATTTTTGTAGAAAGGTAACACACATAGCTATGTAATGCATAATTTTAAAAAAAAAACAAAACCTTACATTTTCTATTTTTCCTAAAGCTTCAGATATGAGAAATGGCCAAATAACCTATACAAAATATAAACCATTAAAACAAACACAAATTTATTGGAAAACTTTTTCAGTGTAAGACAATTTTAGAATATGAGCTTATTTAGCCCTTGTTTGAGCCCTCTAAAGAGAAAATTTGATATAAAAAGTTATGGGATTTTGTTAAAATCTTCATTTTGCATGCCTTTGTGTGAAGGAAGCTTTGAATAAAGGCATGGGTAAGCCTTCACTCAAATGATCTCCATGCAATGGCCTATAATGGGACATTGTTTCATTCCATAAGGGCTTCAAGCAAAGCTCCAAAGCCAGTTTTTGATGGTTTCTTGACTCTCTATATTTTGGCCTAGAAGGCTTTTTTCAAAGTCATTGTCAGCTAATATTCACCCAAGGATTCTTAATACAAAGCCTATGCTACCTGATATTGGTCCATAGAGGTATTTGTTCCCCTTTCATCCAATAATTCTTTTGGAATATTTTTTTACCAATATAAATATCATTTTGTTTTAGTTTCAAAACAAAATTTAAATCTCTTTGAATTTCATTTTTTTTGAAGAAATTTAGGAAGAAGACTTCTAAAATATTACAGGTTTTTGTTTTGAAGAAAATCTGAAATATTTTGATAGTTTTGTGCAAAATGAAGATGGGGCAAAAGAAAAGATGATAAAGTAAATCTGCAAGAAATAAATCACCTGGTGTAGAATAGAGAAATCTTCAAATACAATAGAAAACTATTACCAAAGGAAAGAAAGTATATACATGTAAATATATATATATATATATATATTTCAATTTTCTAAATAATATTATTATTTCATTCATTTATGTGCATGTAGCTCACAAAAAGAAATCATGAGATGAACAATGGATGTTGAAGAAGGTAAGGGACATAACAATTTATGTCATGAAAATTCAGGAAATCACATTCAAGGATATGACATTTTAGGACATGATAGTTAAAAACATGAAGCAATTGAATTTGGAGAAGGGTAAGTATACATGAACACATAGGAATAACTATAATTGTAAAGAAAAATATCACTCATAGAAACATAGATCATTAACTTGAAATGGATGTGGATGAATTGAACTAACTTTCTAACATTTAATTGTTAAGTCTTTCTAGAAAAGGGGCTTTGAATAAGATACTTAAATGAAATAACAATTAAATTTGATGCTTTGGAAATACTTGAAAAATTCCAAGTACTTTCTCATGTATTTAAAAGAAAATTCTTGCATGAGGGTGATGTTACAAAAATTATTTGGTGTAGGCAAAAAATTAAAAAAGATAAATTTTCTAACATGCAAAGAGATATTATTAAAAATGTTATGAAAGTTTTGAGCTCTATATGGAAGAAAAATAAAATAAAGATAAGATGATCACAAGAAGAATTATGTTTAAATCCATTATTGGTAGAACTATACCTTAAAATAGACAAATATCTTTAGTTTCATAACATGTTGGTTTTAGTAGAAAACAATATCAAAATATGTTCAAAGGAGAATGGTTTTGGACAATAGGACTATGGAAGTTCTTAATCTTAGATTGCTTTTGACAATGTAGTGAAAAAACACCTAGTCATTCTCTAGTAGTATTACAGTGCAAGTTGAGTGATTAGAGTGAGTTGAACAATCAATGCAAGTCAAGTGGCATGTCATGCATAAGTTTCCAAACAATACGTGCTAAGCAATATGCCTATATAGTGCTAAGAACCCGTATATGTCAAGAATAAAGTATGTACTAAGTCACTCATGTGCTAAGTAGTTTATACATACCGAGTGATTTAGGTTTCGAGTAAGCAGAGAGCACTAAGCTATTTAGAAGTTGAGTTATGATATTAGGAGCACAGTGAAGGCTAAGCATTAGAGTCTTTAGATGCTGAGTGAACAGTTTTTGACATAGTTACTTGTAATGGCACAAACTTCTATGTAAACTATTTTTTAGCAAACATAATCATATTTTATGATTTTAAGAGCTAAGTATGGAGGTATAATTTGAATCCCTATGCAATACATACAACCAATCCAATTAATGGATGAATGAAGCAACATTATGGATTAACCACAACCATTGATTCTTACCTAACCCATTCCACCTATATTTATTTAAAAGAAGGAAAACCCTAAAGAGTTTGTTTGTGTGAAAGGAAATGAATAATAAGTGTACAGAGAAAATTCATGGTGGCTATGGAAGTTATAATAGTGTTTTAAATTGCAAAATTAGTTAGAGAGAACAGAGAAAAGCCAAAATAGGATAGAGGAGACATATATGATTAGAAGGATCAAGGATTTATCAAGAAAGAGAATATTTGACATGTAGCAATAATTTGCTAATTGAAGGATCATGGTGTTGAATACTTTTAATGGGTGATATAGAGAAAATCTCTTAATTGAGTAGTCCCAATAGGCTTTTCGTAAGTCTCTTAATTGAGTGCTTTCTTTATTGTAAGTTTAAATCCTCTAACAAAGTGAGACCTAGCAGTCTTAGTAAGCCTTTAATAGGGAAAACATTTCACAGGGTAGATCATAGTTTATGGTCAAACACATTGTAGCGACAATAGGCCACACTTCATAACTACAGTAGTGAAGATTTGTGGGTGTCATCTCCACCCTAGTTTTACCTTCTCAATGGAGGGTTTCTAGGTAACCAAATTTATTGTATCTTGTGTTATTTCTTTCATGTTATGGATGCAAATGTGTAGTTAGCTATTTTAGTTTATATGCTAAATTATGAGATGGATTTGTGGTGAATGTTTTATGGTTTAATTTTTGAAGTGTTGATTAACAACACCACCCCCCCTTTAGAGTTTTCTTTCCCATTTTTATTTCCAACAATTTATATCAAAGCTTCTAATATTCATTCTACCTTGATCAAGGTAGTCTTGCCAAGTTGAAAGCATAAGATGCTAATATTTGGCCTACCTTGACCAGTATCCATTCCATGTTGACTATGCACATGGACATGTTGCATAAGGAGCTAGTCCATACAGAGACATTTATGAAGAAAGATTCACATATTTCCACTCATGATCGATTAATTGACCTTGCTTCTTAGTTATATATTTAGTATCAATCACTAGAGATAGCTTGCAACAAATAGGATACAACATTGAAGATAATCAAAGAGTTACAGAAGCTATTTTTGGATAAACACACTCTAAGTGTATAACTCGAATGACATAATTTTCAAAAGGGGTGGAATATTAAATTTTGAGAAAATGTTTCGTCAAGGCAGGTATCTACTCAATAGTAGTATGAGAACAGATTTAGAACCAAAAATGAACTATTTACTCAAGAGGACTAATGAAGATATAAGGTATGACAAATTAGTCATCCATTTTGAAGAATTTTGAGCTTTTGAAATTTTATATATGAGTCGAGTACTGCAATATATATTGTATGACTGATGCATAAATATGATTTTTATATGCCATGATAAAGTGTTTTTGCCACTCATGTCAAAGGGGGAATTGTTAATCTCAGATTGGTTTTGACAAGGTAGTGAAAAAGCACTTCATCATTGTCTAGCAGTATTAGAGTGCAAGTTGAGTGATGAGAGTGAGGCTAGCAATCAGAGTGAGCCGAGTGATCCAAGCCTATCATGCATAAGTTGCTAGAAAATACATGCTAAGCAATTTATGCATAGTTAGTGCTAAGCACCAATATGCGTCAAAGAAATAGTATGTGTCAAGTCACTCATGCATTGAGTAGTCTATACATGCAGAGTGATTTCGGTGTCAAGTATATAGAGAGTGTCAAGCCATTTAGGATCTGATTTATAGCATTAGGAGCACAATGAAGTTCAAGCATTAGATTCTTTGGATGTCAAGTGAACAATTTTTAACATAGTTATTTGTAATGGTAAAAACTTCTATGTGAACCATTTTCAAGCCGACATAATCATATTTTACGATTCTAAGAGATAAGTATGGATGTATATTATGAATCCCTATGTAGTACATATAACTAAACAAATTGAGGGATGATTTAAGAAATAATATGGATCAACCACATCTATTTATTCTTACCTAAACCATTCCATCAATGTTTATTTAAGAAGAAAAACTGGATAAAGAGTTTGTAAGTGCAAACGTAGATGAATACTAAGTGCAGAGAGAGCATTCATTATGGATGTGGATGTTATGTCAGTATTTTGAATTGTAGAACCAATTAGAGAGAATAGAGAAATGTAGAGACGAGAAAAAGGAGACATATCTAACCATAAGGATCGAGGATTTATCAACAAAGAGAAGACATGACATCTAGCAGCATTGATCTAACTAAAGGATCATAGTGCTCGATCATTTTAGTAGGTTATACAAATTAAAATTTTTAACTGAGTAGTCCTAACAAGCTTTAAGTATTAATAGGATCTTGTAAATCTCCTAACTGATTGCTTGCTTTGTTCTAAGTTTAAATCCTCTAACAAGGTGAGACCTAATAGTCTTTGTAAGCATTTAAAAAGTTAGCCCTTTCATAGGGTAGATCATAGTTTATGGTCAAACACATTATAGCCATAATAGACCACACTTTACAACTGTAGTAGTGAAGATTTGTGGGTGTCATCCCCACCCTAGTTTTACCTTCTCATTAGAGGGTTTCTAGGTAACCAAATTTATTGTGTCTTGTGTTATTTGTTTCATGCTATGGATGCAAATTTGTAGTTAGATATTTTAGTTTATATGCTAAATTATTATATGGATGTTTTGTGAATGTTTCATGGTTAAACTTTTGAAGTGTTAATTCACCCCTCGAACCCCTCCCCCTGTTAGAGTTTACTTTCTGATTGTTATTTCCAATAGAAGTGAATTAGGAAATTATGTGTAGAGCTCATCATCGTGATAAGATTGATGTTAGAATAAAAAATTTGGTAACTTCAACTTTGAATGATATTACTTATCCTCCATCAAATGCTAGATATGTTATTAGACATAGGGTTAGAGCTTATCAATATGAAAATCTTATAAAACATTGGTTGAAAATAACATACTAGTAAATGTATGTCTCATTTTGTAGTTCAAATCCTCATATAAATATTGGGAGACATTATTTGAAAGATAGAAGCTATATTATGGGTGAATGCACAAAGTTGGGTCGCAATTCTATAGAATGAGACCTCTTTAGGAAAAGGTGCCCACTTTCAAAAAATGGGCACTAGTATTAGGTGCAGGTACCTGATCCTAAATTTGAATAATGGGCATCCATCTTTTTAAAAATCAAATACCTATTTATTTATTTTCAAAATAAAGGTACCCATTTTTGAAAAAATAAAAAATTTGAATTTTTTAGAAATGGGTACCTATTTTTCAAAAATTAAGTATCCATGTTTTACTTTTAAAAAATGGGTACCTATTTCAAAAAAAATTAAATTTTTAATTTTTGGGAGGATTTTAAATGCCGCTTTTAATTTTTCAAATTTTGAAAAATTAAAAAATTTAAATTTTGAAGAAGTGAATACCTGTTTCTTACATTAAAAAAATGGATATCCATTTCTAAAAATATTAATTAAATTTTTTTTCTCTTTGGGGGGTGGGGGAGAATTTTCAATGTCACTTTCGATTTGTCAAAATGGGTAGTCATTTTTTGAATTTCAAATAATGGGTGGCTATTTCTTACAGCATGGGGCGAGATTTTTTTTCCTGCGTCAAATTTTTTTTTGTGATAGGCCTAGTGAGACCACGCCTAGCCCTTGACTTCACAAGATTTCACTAAGGCATTGAACTAACAAATTCATGGTTTACCATAATTTTTAGAGGGTCTTCCCGATCAAAATTTTTTACAAAACAAAAACTCATTAGAGTTCTCACTATCCTCATTTTAGAAATATAAATTTTATAGTATTATGATTTTATTTACTATTTTTGTATTAGTTTTTAATCAAAGGTAGTACCTAAATGTAAAATAGCAAGGTTCAATAAAACTTTAATAAATTTTTAATTTTATGATTTTTCTTAAATTAATTTATATGTCATCAATCTATATACAATTCTTTTGAAGTTGAAAAAAAAGAGAATATTTTTAAAAAGTGAAATTTTGATCAAATTATGGTGTCCATACATGAGAGGTTTTAAAATTTACCTTTATAACCAATTAAAAATTAATAAATAAAAAATTATTCAATTAAAAATTAAGGAAAAATATTATGATCAATCTTTGGTGTATTAGATAAATTCTTTTTATTACAAATAAATTACATATTCAGAAAGTAGATTCCGAACACTACAATTTTTATTGCTAAAGTTTTTCTATATTCAATCTCTAAATGCATCAAAGTTTTACATCAATTGATAAGAAATTTCAAAAATAGGAAAAACATTTCAACTTTTTGCCTAAAAGTGAGTCTCAACTTCTTGCACTTACCTTTACATGAGGAGAAATAACATCTTTGAAACTTGTTGTCATTATCATATTGAATTTTTCTTGACTTTTAATTTTATCCAAAGTTTGTAGAAGAAACTTTTGGTTATACAAATGCTCCTCCTAGTAGATGAAGTGAGTTCATCTCATCTATTTTATGTGACAAAATAGATGATTTGGCTGATCAAATTAATTGCATGAAAGGAACATGTGACACATGAGCTAAGTTTTCTTTTTTTCATTTAAAAAATTAAGATATTAATGTCACAAAAATGGAAAATTGTAAGGGTTACAAGGAATGACACTAAATTTGGCAAAGAATCCAAAATATTAGGATATGTTAAAGATGAGATAAGTATTGTTGCATTTATGGATAATTTACAAGTTTGATTCAACCAAATATTGATTATGATTTTTTTGAAAAGTGGAAAGCACGATAATTTTAAATAATTAGAGGTAATTTTCTACTTGGAACAATTTTATTGATTTTTAACTTTTCAGTAAGCTATTATTTCATTCATCAAATGGATATTCAATAAGACTTTTATTTTCGTATCGGGTTAGTTTTATGGTACAAGTGTGTTATCATCAACCATACTTAGATTTGCATGGTATTCAAAGCACAAATGAAGAAAGAGTTATCAAAAAAGAATATCACTTCCACATAAGTGATGATAAATAACATGATATTCATTATGTAGAAACTTCTTTCAAGAAACATTTTACATAAATGAGAGAAATGGGTATAAGTATTGACAACCATTATCTTCAGTGAAATGGGCATGTTATATATTTCAACTCATGTAGACCATTTTATGCAATTTGTAGATATCATCATAATGAGAACATATGTATGTTTATGGAGTTTATTTGAAAGTGGGCATGGAAAAGGTGAACATGATGATGTTGGAACTTTCTACAAATATTGTCTACAAAAGTATCAAATGAATTATTTTTAAAAAATTGTATAAATAATGCACATGATATTGTGGAATAGTACAAGATATTTTTAGTATCAAATAAGGTTGGTGTTGTTGACATAAAAGACCAATTTTTCTATTAGTGACTTAAAATTTATTCAGTTGGTTTCATTGCTACTGAGCTCTATAGTTGCTACTGAGCTTATTATTCTTCTAGTAGTGTTAACCACGTGTTTCAATTTCTACTGAGCTAAATAATTATTTTGTAGTTCATGCCAAGATTCTTAGTATCTACCAAGCATCTAAGATAGTTTACAATATTTCCTAAGCATAGTAGAGTCTACTAAGATTTCCAATACAAGTTCTTAATATCTTAATGTTAGCTAAGCTTTGTAATGTTAACCAAGTGAATCTAGTGTTGATCAAGCACATAGTGTTAACCAACTCAATTTAGTGTTGACCTACCATCACAATGTCAATTGTGTTAGATTATAGTGACTAATTAGGGAAGTGTGGTACATACTACATAATTCCTTGGTGAGATCCGAGGCTAGGCCAAGACCTCAATGGGGGTTTGGGGGCATCAGTCCCCAATACAACTAGAGCTATTAGGCTGCAGGGTAAAAGCACAAACCTGTGTCACCTTTTATAAAGAAACATGATATCAGAATGTGACAGTTCAACGTTAATGACAAAAAAAATGGTATTTGTGTTTAAAATATGAAGATGATGTAAACTAATGAAATGTGTAGAATTGTATGAATTTTATGCCTATAATTTTTATAAATTTTTTGACTAAGAATTTATTCATTTTATTTTATTTTGAATTCCTTTTTTTAACTATAAAAATATAGAATGTAGTTTCCGTCAAACAAGTATGTGCAAATCATCTTTTTTTGTTCTGATTTAAAAATATTTTATAGATGACATGTATATCTAGTGAGAAAAAAAAGAAATAATTATTTTTGATGCATATTTTTTTTGTTATAAGTACTCAATTTCGACCTTGTCAAAATCCAACGGTTTTTTTCTCCCATCAAAACTTCCCTATCAAATATATACCTTCTTGAAAAAAAATTACATATTCATGAAGAGGATTCTCTCCTCTAGTGATAAATATAATTTTTTAATTTTTTTTATATGATTTACTATTTTTTTCCTTTTTTGAGGGAGCATCTTCTGAAATGTTGAAATATTGACTTATAATATTTTGAGATTATAACATATTATAACTAATCAAAAAACTCAAAAATCTATATAACGATGATATTGAATATAATATCTATAAAAGGGTATTTTTAGTTTTTGAAAAAGATTAAGTTTTGATAGAGAAATGAGATTTGACCAAAACAGATTTTTTTATCACAAATGGTGACACAGATCTGTGCTTTTACCCTGCATCTATTTAGGTGTTTGAGGGTGGAGCCCCCACAAAAGAATTTGGCCTCTATTTTATGGGAATTTTGGGCCGACATGTAATTATTAATTATAACCCTAAAGTAGTAAAAATACTTGTATAAAAGGGCTTAGCATTAGGGATTGTTTTGTTGTGGTGATGCAAAAATTGGTTCTTGTGGCAGTATTGAGTTATAAGGGATTACAGATTGTAATTAGGTTGTTATCACTAGATCATAATAATATTGGACTTGTTGTTTCATGAACATAGCTAGGGATTGGGTGAACCACATTAAATCTTGGTGTCTTGTGTTCTTTTATGTGTGATCTATTATTCTTTGATATTGTTTATATTTACATCTAATTGCTATTTCTATCTGTGGTTTAATCCTAATGAGTGGTATCATAGCAAGGTTGTTTTTTTAGTTATCCTCTAGAGGAAAGTATCATAGTTGAGTGGGAGTGATGGAAGACGAGGGTAAGTTGAGGGTTGACAAGTTTAATGGGTAGAACTTTCAATTATGGTAGATGCAAATTGAAGACTATCTTTATCAAAAGGATTTATGGAATCCATTGGAAGGAAAAATTAAGAATTAGGGATCTCTATGAGATGATGACTGAGATCTTTTAGATAGAAAGGCACTTGGAAGCATTCGATTATATCTGGCACCATTGGTAGCATTCAATATTAGAAAAGTGAAGATGACAGAAGAGTTGATTCAAACCCTCACGAAACTGTATGAAAAACCCTTCACTTCAAACAAGGTATTTCTCATGAAGCATTTATTTAATATGAAAATGATAGATGGTGGATCTATTGTAGATCATTTAAATGAGTTTAATACTATTACTAATCAACTATCTTCTATGGGTATCAATTTTGATGAAGAAATTGGGGCTCTCTTGATTTTGTGTTCTTTTCCTGAATGATGTAATAACTTGGTAATGGATGTGAGCAATTTTGTTCCTAGATCTAGTACCCTAAAATATGATGATGTGATTGCTATTATTTTAAGTGAGAAAACTCATAGGAAAACCTCAGGTGGATCTACATCAGGAAGTTCTTTGAATGCACAAAGTCAAGGTAGAATGATTGACAGAGGAAGTAATTCCAAAAATTATGGGAAATCAAGAGGAAAGTCAAAATGGAGGAGGTCTCAATTGAGAGGACTAAATGACTGCTAGTACTATGGGAAACCAAGGAATACAAGTAAAGATTGTTGGACTCAATAAAAAATGAAGGGGATAAACCAGATGGAGATGAGGAGGGAAATGTGGCAAGTAACAAATCTAAAGAGGATGCTATGCTTTTGTCTTTAGAAAGTGTTGATTATTCATGTGTTTTAGATTCTGGTGCTTCATTTCATGCTACACCTCATAGAGGTTATTTCATTGATTATGTCTAAGGGTATTTTGAACTTGTTTTTTTGTGGGATAATGGACCCTATTAGGTTGTTGGAAAGGGAAATGTTAAGATTAAATTGTAGAATGAGAATCATTGGCTACTACATGAGGTAAGACATTTTCCAAGGTTGAGTAGGAATTTAATTTTAGTAGGGCAACTCGGTGATGAGGGTTGTGTAGTTACTTTTAATGATAAAAATTGGAAGTTTTCAAAAGGTTTCCTTATAGTAGAAAAATGTTTGAAATTGGGCACCTTATATCTTTGTACATGTCATATTGTTCCTTCTACATTAATTATTTCAAGGAAAAATGAATATTCAGGAATAGTTGTTGCAGTTGAGCAAGGACAACAAATAGCTACTATAGATTCTGATACAACACTATGGTATAATGGACTTGGGCACATGAGTGAGAAATGTATAGATCACTGTAGACATGGGTACAATAGATTTTGAAATGTTTTACTATGGATTTCTGTGAAAGTTGTGTGTATGGAAAACAAAAGAGAGTGAGTTTTGTGAAGACTTGGAAGGAAAATAAAAAGGAGAAATTAGAGCTTGTAGATATTGATGTATGGGGACCAACTCAGGTATCTTCCATTGGTGGCTCTAATTATTATGTTACATTTATTGACGATGCAACTGGAAAAGTATGGGTTTATTTCCTTAGACAAAAATCTGATGTATTTCAAAATTTTAGGAAATAGAAGCGCTTAGCTGAAAATGAGATTGTTATGAAATTAAAATGCCTCTAATCTGATGATGGTGGTGAGTATTACATTCATGAATATGAAGATTACTGCTTTGCTAGTGGTATTTGTAGACAGAAATCTATTCCAAGAACTCCACAAGAAAATGGAGTGGTTAAACAAGACTATAATGGAGTGTGCAAGGAGCATGAGGTTTCATGATGGGTTTCCCTTACACATGTGGTTAGAGGCTATCAATAATAGTGCATATTTGATTAATAGAGGTCCCTCTACTCCTTTTTGTTGTGGTATTCTAGAGGAAGCATGGACTGGTAAGAAGGTGAGTTATTATTTTCTTAGAACCTTCAGTTGTGAAGCATTTTCTCATATAGATTTCAAAAATAGAACCAAGCTAGAAGCTAAGTCAAAGAAATGTATATTTTTGGGATATGTAATTAATAAATTTGGTTATAGGCTTTGGCATTTTAAAAATTATAAAATTATAAGAAGTGGGGATGTCATATTCAATGAGAAAGTATTGTATAAAGATCTATTGCAGCAACTTGAAAAGAAAGAAGATGATTATGTAGTGTTGGATGATAGTCTAAAAGATGATGTTCTAGCCATTGCTCATGATGTGCAACAACTACAAAAATGTACCACACACACTAGTGAATGTTAGATGATCAACAAGATTGATTAGACTCCAGAAAGATTTTCTCCCTCTTTGTATTCTATTTTACTAACAGATGCTAGTGAACCTAAATGTTATGATGAAGCTATGCATGTGGATACTAAAATTTAGTGGGAGTTTACAATGAAGGAAGAAATGGACTCTTTGCTAAAAAATAAGACATGGCATTTATGTAATTTTCCTACAGGTAAAAGGGCCTTATAAAATAAGTGGGTTTATAGGTTAAAAGAAGAGGATGAAGGTAAGAAAAGATTCAAAGCTAGGTTAGTTGTAAAAGGATTTGTACAGAAAAGGGCATTGATTTTGATGAGATATTTTCTCCTATTGTTAAGATGACTTTGATCCATATTATTTTAATTATTGTGGCTACTGAAGATTTCCATTTGGATCAGCTTGATATTAAAACAACCTTCCTTCATGGTGATTTGGATGAAGAGATATATATGGCTCATCCATCGGGATTTGAGGTCAATGGTAAGGATAACTTAGTGTGCAAATTGAAGAGAAGTTTATATGGTTTGATGCAAGCACCTCGGCAATGGTATCTAAAATTTGACAATTTTATGCATGAGCATGGATATAATAGGTGTCATTTAGATCATTGTGTTTATTTTTAGAGGTTGGATGATGATTGCTACATTATTTTGTGTGTATATGTTGATGATATGCTTGTAGCTGGGTCTAACATGGATCACATTAAGGGGCTGAAATGCTAGTTAACACATGTCTTTGCTATGAAGGATTTGGGGGTAGCAAAAAAAATCCTTGGTATGAATATTTGTAGAGATAGGGAGAATAGAAATTGATACTATCTCAGGCTAATTATATCGAGAAAGTGTTGCAACATTTCTCTATGGAGAATGCTAAAGCTGTCAGCACACCTTTACCTGGTCATTTGAAGTTGACTAAGGAGATGTGTCCCAAGACACAAGAAGAGGAGGATAAGATGTCAAAGGTACCCTATGATTTAGCTATAAGAAACTTGATGTATGCTATGGTACGTACTAGGACAAATATTGCACATCTGTCAACCATGGTACGTAGCAGGTATATGCGTCAACCATGAATTGAGCATTGGAATGCATTTTAATGGATTCTTAGATATCTGAGAGGAACATCCAGCAAGTTTTTACACTTTGGGGGCTCTACTACTAATTTATAGGTCTATGTTGACTTAGACTTGCAAAGGAATATTGATACTAGACAGAGTACTATAGGTTATGTCTTTACTATTGGTAGAGCAATTGTGAGCTAGGTTTCTGGGTTACATAAGGTTAATGTTTTATCCACTACAGAGGCAAAGTATTTTATTGCTATAGAGGCAGAAAAGGAAATGATATGGCTTTAGTTCTTCTTGGAAGAATTGGGCCACCCTCAAAAGGATAATATTAGTTTATAGATAGTCTAAGTGTCATTCATCTTGCAAAGAATTTAGCTTCACATTCAAAGACCAAACACATACAATTATGATACCATTTCATTTAGCCAATTTTGGATGATGAAGAGTTAAGGCTAGACAAGTTAGATATAGAAAAACAATCCAATAGATATCTTTACAACAGTAGTAACAAAGGAGAAGTTGAAGTCCTCTTCAACTTTGGTTGGTCTACTAGACTGAACATGAATAAAAGAACAACAATGTCTAGGGTGGTTTGATCCATTGGGAGCCTCATGGAGTAGCGGTATAGCTATAGGATCAGTCTCCAAGTGGGAGATTATTGTTCAATGTGGAGCCTAATTAGTCCCGAAGTGGGAGATTGTTAGATTGTGGTGACTTATAAGGGAAGTACTGTCCATACTCCATAATTCCTTGGTAGGGTTCGGGATTAGGCTAGGCCTCAAACAGGGGTTTAGGGGTGGTATCCCCCAATACAGATGGGGCCATTAGGCCTCACCTATCTAGGGGTTTGGGTGTGGAGCCCCAAAATAATTTTGGGGCCCTATTTTATCAAGATTTTGGGCTATCATGTAATTATTAATTATAACCCTAAAGCAGTAAAAATACTTGTATAAAAGGGCTCAGGGTTAGGGATTGTTTCATTTTGGTGATGCAAAAATTGGTTCTTATGGTTGTATTGAGCTATAAGGGATTATGGATTGTAATCACTGGATTGTAATAATATCAAACCTATTGTTTGGTGGATGTAGCCTAGGGATTGGGTGAATCACATTAAATCTTAGTGTTTTCTGTTCTTTTCTGTGTGATCTATTATTTTCTAATATTATTTATATCTGCATGTAATTATTATTTTTGTATGTGGTTTAACACTAACAAACTGAACATTTCAGTATCTATCAAGTTTCTCAGTGTTCAAGGAGTCATACATTGTTGACCATGTTCTTTCTACTCGAAGTGATCAGTATGGACCAAGATTCAACATCAATTGAGTGCTAGAGTATGCTGACTCTTGATAGTTTTGTTGAGTATCATAACATCACTAAGTTATCTTTATAAATTGAGTTATAGAAGCGAGCCCACTTTATGAATTATGATGAATTTGGTATCGTAGCCAACTCTAGCTAGTAATTAAGTGGATATATATATATATATATATATATATATATATATATATATTACATTGTATCATATCCAAATATAATAATATGGATGTATGTGAACAAGTAAGAAAAAAATGAGTGCAAATTGAAGAAGACTACAAGTAGCATAATGAATATAAGGGACTTATCTATCAAAGTCAAGTGATCATTGTAATTCAAGGAATCTGATTTAGTAGAGCAAAGTTTCAGAATAGAGATCAATCCCTAGTTCATCCAAATAGGTGCATCAGTCAAATCCTCTAACAAGGTAGACTTAATGATCTTATTCCAAATCTCCTAACAAAGTGCATACTTTATTCTATGTTTGTAAATCCTTTAACAAGGTGGACCTAATAGTCCTTACTGCTCCTAACAGGGTAGATCACTAGAAGTGGTCAATTGTAAGCCATTACAAGCCAAATTTATAATGTAGTCATAAAGTTTGTATCATCCCCACCCCAATTTTACTTTTTATTTTGGAAGGTTTCTAGGTCACCATATCTTTTGTTAATGTGTTATGAATGTTTTATTTCTTTCATTCTTTCATGCATTCAACTAGATCAGATTATGTAGTGGTAGTTTAATTGGTTCCTGATTCACCACTCCCCTCTTAGTCACCCAGTCCATATTACATTTCCAACAATTGGTATTAGAGAATTTGGTTCTCTCATCATAAGTTTAGCAGCTTGAAAAAAGATCAAAGGTAATGAAAATCTATAGACTAGAGAAAACTATTGAGAATGAAGACTTGGATCCATAATTAGCCATAGATCAAATCAAGAAAGAAATGGAACAACTCTCTCAAACTTTGAATAGAAGAAAATATCTTGCACTACAGATGAATGACAGTCTCTACATTGAAGAAATAATTGATGACACTTGTTAAGAAAGAAGTTCAAATGAAGTGATGCAACAATTACAAATCTACTTGACAAGAATCTTGCTCTTTATGAAGAAGTCAAAAAGTCAAAAAGAGAACACAAAATTTAGTTAATCTAATCATGTGAAGCAAATGAATAAAAGGACAAAGCCAATGAAGAAATAGAAGAGAAGGACAATGAAATTAATCAACTATCTCTTCAATAATCATATCTAATTGATCAACTTAATGATGCAAATCAAGAGCTTATCAACTTAATGACAAAAAATGGAAGATTGAAGAATGATGTCAACATAGAGAAGTAAAATCAATTTAGACACAAAGGTAAAGCTAGATTAGGATATACAAAAGAAGGTTAATCATCTCAGCAATGAGCTCAAAAGATAAAAAAGGCTCACATGTAGTCATTATGGAGAAATAGGTAATACATCAAACAAGTGTTAGAGAAATGGTAAACCAAAGTTCAATGGAAAGTGGTACAATTGCAACAAACCAGAACATGGAGCAAGTGAATGCACAAAGAAACCCAAGTTTGAAGGAAAGTGTTACAATTGCAACAAACAAGTAGACAAATCTTCAGAGTGCAAGACCAAGAAATGGAATACAGTAAGACTAATTGTCAAAGTTATATTTGGTTAGGATTATAATGCATGGTGCAATTGTTACTATTGTGGTGAATTTGGACACATTGGAGTAAACTGTATGGCATAAAACATCACACAAGGAAGAGAGATACCTCAAAGAGATGCTTTGTATGTGCAGGACTTGGACATCTTTCCAAGAACTATATGAACATAGGAAGAATTAAAGATGAAAAGAAATAAAAGGTTGATAATATTATTAAAAAAATGAGACAAAAATGGGTGCATAAATCTCTAGAGACTACAAGCTAGAGCCATGAAAGTAGTGACATCCAAGTCAATGAGTTAGGCAGCTCAACCATTTCAACTTAAAACTCCATGGAGATTAGTGAAACTAAGATTTAGAAGAAGACATCCCATACCAATTCCATTCAACAAGTAGAAGATCCATATTAGCATTCAAGATGCACAAGGATCAACAAGGTAAGATGACAGATGAATACCTTATCAGGCAAGGTTAGGTCACAAGACCTTACTAAGAAAGGTTAGGTTGCATATCCTTACCAAGTTCCAAATTCAAATGTGAACTTGGTGATCTACCGAGTACCAAGTTTAGAATGAGTGGTGGTAGTTCCTACTGAGTCAAGAGACCTTATCAAGTTGAAGGTATCTTCTGAGAAATAAATACCAAACCAACTGGAGGATAGCTTGTGACCAAGAAAAATATTGTATGAAGCATTAATGGCAATCATAAAGATAATTTTTTTTGAAAAAGGAGCAAATTCATGAAATCATTTCACCATGAGTTTTGAGAGCTAAGAGTGAAGAGGGATTTTGAGCCTCAAGCAATTTGAAGAAGTATTTGGTGAAGATTATTTTCATGTTCAAGAATTAACTGAGCGAATTGCATCTTCAAGAGGATAAGTGAAAAAGTGTTTGAAGATGTTGATTCATGGAGTGGATTACAAGGGTTTTACATTTAAATTGACCCTAGCTATAAAATAAGCACTTAAACCAATTAGAGCAAAATAATTAATCCCTTTGAAGGTACTTCTAATTCATGACATTAGATCATTTTATCAATGTTCAATTCAAGCACTTAGAACCCTAGAAATGAACTAGGAATTCAATAAATTATGTGTCAATGGTTCTTTAAAACATGAGCATATACATTTGGAGATGAATTTTTTGACACACATTATGAATATGCTGCAATATTTCCAAGGGAAATCTATTAGATATATCCTAAGCATAGTTCACAAAATGCATTTTTAATTGGACCACCTTGCTCAGATCACAAAGAAGATGATACATGGGATTATTAGGTTGCTAATGTTAGGCAAGATAAAAATTATGAAAAACCTAGGTTAGGTTGAACTAGTGAAGAGAACTCTTATTGAGTGGGATGGCAGATGAATAAAGTTTAATAGTGTGATGGACATGGAAATCAAGTTTGGAATACATGTTATTGCACATAAAATATATAGCTTGAGTAGGCTGAACAACATTCCTTCTAAAGTAGTTTTCCTAGCACTAAAGGTGGTGAAAAAAAATTTATCTTTTGACCATGTCAAGTTACCATTTATTCAATTGTGTGAAAATTTGAAGAGTATCCGAGTCTCCAAAAACAATCTGTGTAACTTTGGTTCTCTTTTAACTTGTTTATTTTTCTATGTACACAAGCTTTTCCCTTCTAAAGAAACTTTAGTATGGAGGAAAGATATACTTGTATTGTATCAAATTAATGAGTTCATAGCAGTGATGTGAGAGAATTTTGAAAGTATAATGGATCCCTATTTTGAAACATTCAAAGAGAAAATGCAAAGTAGATATAGGATTCCTAAGAAATTAGTAGAAGACTATGAGTATGATATATGTTTTCTAGTAGATGATGACAAGGTTCACATCCAAGCAGTTAGGCTAAGAGTGACATAGATAAAACCTTTGAGTTATCAGGTTAATATTGATGACAACAAAGATATAATTGAGGTTATGTTGAATGAGCCTATGGATATAAGGCTCAATGCTTTGGAACATAAGAGGAGGAAAAGGCCAGGATATAACTTGAAATTAAGTTGTGCTAGGTAGTGAATAGAGGAAGAAAGAGGATAGGGAAAATCATGAAGAACACCAAGTCATCAAGCTCTCCTCTCATGCTTACTAAAGGTAATGAAGATGACATATTCACAGATAAAGATGAAGAGTAGAATGTAGATGAAGAAAAACCTAAATTGAAGGAGCCTCCCAAGAAGAAATGGAAGATAATCATAACAAAACCAACAAAATTATCCCCTTTTGTGTTCACAAGAAGAGCAGAAAAGTTTAGGAAGAAAATGAAGCTTGGAGAGGATGAAGATGAAGCTCAGCAAATGATATTTTAGAAGAGCATCCCTAAATTTGTAAAAAGATTGAAAATATTAGAAGGAGGCATGGGACACTTTAAGTCTCTTGGGTATGACTCTAAGAGTTCATATGAGAAGAAATAGATTGAGGATGCCTTAGTGGCAAAGATGGAAAAATGGAAATACTCTCCTTATGAGTGGAAGCTCAAGTTCCTAATGTAATTCTCAAGGTAGTTGCACAAATATTGGAATAAGTAGTATATTTTGCAAGAGACATTAGAGATCTAACAATGAGACAACTCGTGCTAAGTTTCAGTGAGAAAGAGGTAAAGAAATCATTAAAGAATGAAATAAAGTTGACTCCAAAATTCAATGCATTACTGATCCTATCAAAGGATATATAATTAAGTCAGTTATAAAATCCAATATTACTATATGGAAAAACATCTATGGGCTTCACAAGCATACTTACCATGTTGTGAAAATTGAAGATAAGGATGGTGAAGAAGATGACATGGAAGGGGATGCATAAATAACAGATAATAAAATAGAAAATGTAGATATCAGTGATGCTGGTGAGGAAGAAGAAAAATAAGTTATAGAAGGGAGTCTTCCAAAAATTTATAGTATTGAGGATACTGATGGAGAGAAGATATTAGTAGAGGTTATCGCCTCCCTTCCTCATTCTCCAATGAAAGCCATAGTGCAATCTAGCTCCAAGAAGGTTTCTACTGAGCTGGTTGAGGTTAATGTTAAGATTAACCTCGAATAGAAATAAAAATTACATGCAAATATAAAAAATATCAGAAAATAATAGATCACATAGAATTGAACATAAGACACCAAGATTTAACATGCTTCACTCAATCCCTAGGTAATGTCCACCAAACAACAAGTCTAATATTATTATTATGATCCAATGATTACAACTTGATTACAATTTGTAATCTCTTACAACTCAATACTACTGCAAGAAGCATTTTTTGCATCACACACTATGAGAATCACTAACCCTAAGCTCTTTTATACAACTATATTTACCACTTTAGGGTTATGATTAATAATTACATGTCGACCCAAAATCCTGATAAAATAGGGCCCAAGAAATTACGAATTATGTATAGTACTTCCCTGATCAGGCACCACAAATTAATAGTTAATACTAAATCACCAAGCACCCAACCAATCTCTAGAGCAGCATTACCAAGTATTTTAATGAGTGAAGTGTTTAAGACTTCATCTATGAAGGAGGAATCTTAGATCATTCCAGCATCATGCTCTACCAAGAAATAGAAAGGTATTTCCATTGTTAATGTTGTTTCTTCTATTCCTACATTTTTTTATGTTTCTACTATTTCCACCTTTGTTTACACTAGGGCCATTGCAATGATAGTTGAGACTTAGTCTTAATCGAGCACTAAAGTTTTTAATAAAGGAAAACAAATTATTTCCTCTATTATTCATAAGGAAAAGAGACAAGAGGTTAAAACCTCCAAGGAAGAGATTGATCTAGAGGAGGACATTGTAATAACACATTGGGATCTTTCCAATTTGACTCTTGATTAGATGGATACCGATGGTGAACTCTAGAAGAAAAGAGCTAGGCAATAGAAGCTCATAGAGGAAAATAAAAGGAAAAACTTGGTACTTGAAGATATCAAGGGCATATTTGTTGATTCTCTAAGCCATGAGGTTGATGAGAAACAACGTATTTTGGATCAATTGGTTGAAATTGTTCACAAATAAAATGAAGAACTGAATGGACAAGAAAAACTTCTATAGAGGGTAGAGAGAAAATTTGAAAACAAAGTTTTGGAGCAAGTAGAATAGAAGATAGGTATTGATCAAGTAGAATTATCTACTATTCTTACTACACTAGAAACATATGTAAATGATGTTGTTTCTTTGTTTGTCAAGTTGAGTGACACATCTATCTTCACTAAGGAGATTAATGATAAACTATCAAAGATAGATGAGGATATCAAGGCAAGCGCACATCAATTGTCACTTGATCCTAGTTGTAGTTTTTCAAATTTTACAAAGATCAGGTACTTGATAGATCTAAAGGAAAAATTACTAAGGCAAGAGGACATAATTAGGGCCACACTTGAATAAATTCAAGGCATGATTCTTCCAGATATGGATGCAATGCAAAAACATATTGCACATACAAAAACATTGATCCATGAAACTAACTTCTCTATAGTTGACCATATGATGAAACTTTTAGCAGAAGTGCAAATAGCCTTGCATGCATCCAAGGTATTGCAAGAGAATTTGGACAATACCATGACAACCATTTTGAAGATACATAGTGATTTATTATCACATTTTGGTATTAACTTGTAAATATTTTTCACCTTTTACATTTATGTAAAAAAATGAGAGAAAATTATTAGTATATTATTATTACTCCATATATATGTATGGCAGAGTAGCAATATGGAAACATATGTACAAATTAGCATAAAATATGTTTACAAAAACAATTATGAAAATTAAAAATAATAGAGTAAAAACATAGTAAGAGGTTACCGAGCTACAAAAAGAGACATTAGTCAAAACTTAACTGAAGACCTAGATTATTGACTAATGTAGTTCTAACTTTTAATTTTGAGAATTCAATTTTTTGGTATGATAAATATTTTTGTCACTAATGCCAAAGGGGGAGTTTGTTGACATGAAGTTCAATTTGTCTATTAGTGGCTTAACACATAGTTTTTTTCATTGCTACTGAGCTCTATAGTTTCTACCTAGCTTATCATTCTTCTAGTAGTATTAACCAAGTGTTTTAGTTTCTACTGAACTAAATAGTCAGATTGTAGTTCATGTTGAGCTTCATAATATCTATTAAGCATCTGAGATAGTTTACAGTATTGCTCGACCATAGCAGAGTCTACTAAGCTTTCTAGTACAAGTAATAAATTTTTTAGTGTTAACAAGCTCTATAATGTTAACCAAGTGAGTTCAATGTTAATCAAGCTTGTAGTGTTAACCAACTGAATTCATTGTTGACCAAGAATTAGATTGTCAACCGAGCATTTTAGTATCTACCAAGTTTCTTAGTGCTCAATGATTCATGTAGTGTTGAATGAGGTCTTGCTACTTGAAGGGATCAGTATGGATTGAGCTTCAATGTCAATCGAGTGTTAGAGTATGCTGAGTGTTGACAATGTTTGTTGAGTATTAGAACATGACCGAGTTGTCTTCAGAACCCAATTTATAGCAATGCACTAACTTCGTGAATTATGATGAATTTTTTTATTGTGGTAGACTCTAGCAAGTAATTAAGTGGATTGGTATATATGTAATACATTGTATCATATCCAAATGTAATAAGAAAAATGTGTGTGAACAAGTAAGAAAAAGATGAGTGCAAATTGAAGAATGCTACAAGAAACATAAGGAATACTAGAAATTTATCTATCACAATTAAACGATCATTGTAATTCAAGGAATATCATTTAACAAATAAAATTTGTAGATTAGAGATCAATCATTAGTTCATCCTAATAGGTGCATTAGTCAAATCCTCTAACAAGGTGGACTTAATAGTCTTATCCCAAATCTCCTAACAAAGTGCCAACTTTATTGTATGTTTATAAATCCTTTAACATGGTAGATCTAATAGTCTTTATTTTTCCTAACAGAGAAGATCACCAGAAGTGGCCAATTATAATCCTTAAAAGACTAACTTTATACTGCAATCATAAATCTTGTTGGTATCATCTCCCACTAGTTTTACTTTCTATTTTGGAAGGTTTTTGGGCCACCATTGTTTTGTCAAAGTGTTATGAATGTTTTAATGCTTTCATTCTTTCATGCATGCAACTAGATCATATTATGTGGTGATGATTTAATTGGTGAATTAATTTTAAATTTTTATTGGTTATAATTCACCCCTCCCCTCTTAGTCACCCAATCTATATTACACTTCGAATAGGTGCATCATAAAGAATGATTCAAGGAGTACCCTTTAAAGTCTTTTGAGAGATAACAAGTACATGTCTATACATGTACATATTTAAAAGATCACGTATTTTTTTCCCTTTTATAAATTTAATTGATACATGTGTATATATTTTTGTGTCCAATTTTTATGTTGTGTGTGTGTATGTGGATAAAAAACTATGCATGGTTTTAAAAGGATAGCAAAACGTGATCCTTAAATTCTTTTATGAGTACCAATTATCACAATTGGATATTATAAATGATATATTATTCATGTTTTTTTGTTATTGCATAGTTGAGAATTATTATGAATGTAGCAATCAAGATCATGGATATGAAGGTCCATGGAATTTGGTGCCCCTTGTTGTTATTAATACAATTAATGCAGATTGGTCTGCCTCACAATAGATATATAATAATCATGCTCTAGGCCATACTTAGGAATGATATATTCAATCTAAGGACTATTTTTTCCACTATGAGGTGCATTTAATCTTGTCAACCTAGGGACGTATACTTGAAATGGTTGGCACAGTATGTTCACTAGGTCTCTTAATGAGTCACTATGCTTATGTTGCAAGAAAGTAAAATGCAAGGAAAAGAACTTACACTATTGTTGTAGGAAACTAACACACTTAACTCTTTATGAATACTGAAAATACAATGAAATTTTAATAGATATTCTAACTCAGTTCATCTACTATAACTGTTCTCATAGATGCTTCAAGAACATTCACAAAGTATGATTCCACAGGAAGGAACTTACAACTTCTACTTGCAATACTAAAAATTCTTGGAAATAAATCTATACTATCCTAATCTAATCCACCTCCCAAGTGGTCCACCTTGGTTGGCTTCAACTAAACCACTAACATAGGATGGAAGCCGAAAACTATTTCATTACATTTTAGAAGTTCATTACATGGAAACAATATATAGAATTGTAAAAACAAATCACTACAAAAGTTAATAGTTTGTTTTCATAAATTTTATCGCTCTAACTAAAATAACACACTTGGTCTAATCCCTATAAATAGAAGATCAATGGTTATTCTGAAATAGAAAAGTAAATAACCTAGCTATAAATCCATAGGAGAGAAAGAAGGAAAATAATAGCTCAAGGTGGGAAGAAGAGATAACGGTACAAGGCATGAATAGTGAAGTCTAAACAACAGCTTGTCATAATAATAAATGTAGAGAATGCAGTAAGTCTTCATAGCTCCTCCATACTCATAATCATGTCCTTTGGTACTATTATGATTTTTCTCCACCATGGCTAAACTTTGTCATTAGTTTCTCCTTGAATGCTATTGGCTGTCTTCAATGTTCATCTTTGAATTCTTCCAATCATCTTTAGCTTCATTTCTAATAGGTTAGTTATAATCTAGAGATAATTGTAAATAAGCATTATCAACTTAAATTCAAATATAAGAACACACATTTTGATAATTATATGAAATACTACATCATATATATGATATTGGCAAAAGATGACATACTATCTACACATAGGTTAATCATTGGTTTAGGTAAACATAAGTTCACAAATGTCCTAATGAAAATGAAACAACATATTAACAAAGTGTTTAAAACTATCATGAAATAAAGGCAATAATTAGCCTCATCATCTTTCCCCTGGTAAACTGATGCTTGTCCTCAAGCATGACATTTCCTAGTTAGTGACCTAAATTCCCGCACTTCTACCCTTCCTTTCCTACTACTATTAAAGGTATAATAGAATTTTTGTGTTCTTTCCCAAACCTCCCTTCTATTGTCCTCCTCCAGCTTGTCAAGTGTGTCAGCATTAATGTCATATAAAGGCCACATGAGCATTGGAGGTTGCATAGTGAGTGGGCACCATAATTCTTGTCTAGCCTATTTTCCTAACTGTAGATACTTTGGAGCTTGGTGAAGGGCAACCTCCAGGTTGATGGGACTATGTGGCTTTGACCTTTTAAGTGACTCAAGTAATCTAGCCCATCTACTTCTAGCACTAGCCATGGCTCTCTAGAAAGAAAAGTAGGGCAAGGTTCTCATAATCAGCATAGGCCTTGGTTCTGGTAGTGAAGATTCTATCCCTTTCTCCCTTATTCTTATCCCCATAAGTTAATCTAAACTAGTCCCTAAGAATTTCTTCTAGTTTACTACTCTTAACTCTTAATGGTAGGGGCTCTATCCTTTCCTTATCTTTGTAATTATTCAATTTCCTATCATAGTTTTCCTCATTAGACATCCAAGAAACCAAAGCTCTTAAATTTATATCCCCTATATAGAGTAAAGGGTTCCATTGGGTTTTTAAAGGGATAACAAAATTATGCACATATAATTCATAGAGAAAATTTTGCTATCAGGATGGTAGAGTCTGGTATAAACAATAAAATTCCTGGGTTGATTTAAATTTTGCATTTATATTCTTGAGGCTTATCATAAGTTACAATAAGATAAACTGTTCTTTTAAATAGAGAGCATAAATTTGTGGCAATCATCTATAGGCAACTGCTTGATTAGCCAATTTGAGGGCATGATCCATCCTTTTTTATTTATTTTCCAATTGCTCTTTCAAATCTATGATTTTTGCACTTAGAGATAGTATGTCTTTCTTCATTCTTTTCCTCTCCTCTTCGCATAAGGTCTTAGCAAACATATGTTGTCCAAACAACTGGAAAAGGAATTTTTGCAAGGTAATGGAACCACTGTCTTCTTCATGGTTTCTTTTCCTCTTTCTCTGTTCCCTCCATAATTGTTTTGCAAAATCAATATGCCACGCTGATTTATAGGGAACTAGGGTAGTGTTTGGATAAACTCGTTCAAGAACTATTTCATCCTACAGCTTGAAGTACCTAGTTGTCCTTTTGGGGTATCATTTGGATTTTCATTGACTTCAACCCTACATTCCTTCTTAGGGTTTTCAAGAATGTTTATAGTTTTAGGGTGAGGATGAGAGTGATTAGGAAAAATTTGTACAGGGGATTCTTAAGAAAATTTTCCTCTCATTCTAGGACTTCTTCTTAGAGGGGTTTCTTCTAGTATCACAACTTTCTGCCTACCTCTTCCTTTTGGTGTCTCTGCTGCAGGAGTACCTATTGTAGGGCACTTCTTAGTTCTCTTTTGCCTCACAACTATAGGGTTTAGCTCTTCTTTTACTAGAATAGATATTTCTTCTTGCAATTTTCATTTTCTCTTTGCTTGGCTAGAGGTAGGTTTTTTGGTTTCTTGAACAGGTAAAGGCACTGTCTCTTACACATTTTCTTGCATATTTTCCTACACATTTCCTTGTACATTTCCTTGTACATTTCTGGCTTCGGCCTCTTGAGTGCTTTACTCAATAGGTTCATTAGTGAGAACTACATTCTCCTCACTAGGTTGTTCATGAAGGGCACCCTAGGGTTGTAAGGTTTTAGCTTGGACAAATTCTGCCCATGACATGGGCAAAATATCCCTAAGTGATATTTGAATGAGTAATTTAATTAGAGCATGATGGGTGATGGAATTTTCCTTTCCCTTTTGATTTTTTTTGCACTAATACATAGCATATTTTACAAGAAATTGGGAACATTAACTAGATGATTATGCCTTATACAACTAAGCAATTTAAAATGATGTGCATGTAAATATGAAAATCTTCCTTTGCATGTGAGGTACCTAATAATGTACATGGCTAGTTAGTTGTATGGCAAAAAAAGAAACATTCTTTTGCAACCTTGCTTGGTAATATCCATTTAGGGATCGATTGGTATGACAAACTAAGCCCTGGTTGATCTTGCATCATGAGTATTGGGATAATGTTCTATTATCACTAGTAACCTAGTTACTTCTACTATAAATTCTTATATAGAAACCACCATTAAGCCCCATATAGAAGCTTCTCCTTCATCAAATGTCCTTGTGAATTATGTGGCTGCTTCTTCATAAAATATAATAAAACTTAGGAAATACCCTAACCAGCCACACGCATTGAATCTCCTCATTTCCTCTACATTTGAGAACAAAATGGTATGCTCGATTGGTCCTCACCACTACAATTGTCCACCCATTTCTACTTAAAACTTTCACTATTTGCACTACTTGCACTATTTGCCCCTTAAATATTTAGGCTTCTTTTTTTGTTTTATAGACCCATTTTCACATTTCATTTCACAAATAATTAATTTCATAATGATTCATTATGAGCAATAATATTGCTTTAATGAGAGTAAATCATCGATGTGTCTAAAAATGATCCAAAAATGGGATTCAGATCACTTAAAATTTAAACACAAGTCACATTACATCTTGACAATAAAATCATTGAAAAATAAGGGTTACAACACCTAAACACTTGTGTACTTAAAGAAATATGAAGATTTTGAAAAATCTTTACAAATAAATAGGAATGTCACTAGGTTTTAGTAACCTTCCTTGGCCCCTATGAAATATGGACAAGTGTCCACACTTGTTAGACTTAGTACGGGGTATGGAACTGGCATAATGCCACCACAATATAAAGAATGTAGTATTAAATATAATCAACAAAATCTGTAGACTATAAATGAATTATAATTTGAAAAAAAATAATTAATTGTTGCGTATACCTAAAGGTGGTAGAAGTTACATCAACAATGACAACATCTGTCAGCAAACTTGTGGGGTTTATTGAAAGCATTAGAAAATGATGATGTGGAAAGTGGGTGGGTGGAAGGTAAAGAAATGAGAAAGTGAATGGAGAAATTTGGAACTTTATGTGGGCATAAAGTTTTTATTATGAGCATGCAAAAAGAAATTAGTGTTGAAGAGCGACAGGCAGAAGGTTAAAAAATTTGGCTACAAGAAGAGTTACCTAGTTTGTATTTGAATTTGACCACTAGAACTGCTATAGGAAGCCCTCTTTTGTTTGGAGCTATTTATATAACTTGATTTTGTGGCCATTGAATAATAACTTAAAAGGCACTAGATCAATGATAATTAATTGAACAACTCCATTATCAAAGACATGATTAATTTCATATGGACCTAGCCATCTTGTCTATAGCTTACCTAGCATATCTTTAAATCTAAAATTATATAGTAGTGCCCAGTCACCAACTTGAAATTTTTTATTGATAATATGGGAGTCATGCCATTTTTTTCTTTGTTTCTATATAATTTTAGTATGTTCCAAAGTAGCATGGCATATTTCATCCAAAGAGTTAAGATGCAAAAGACATTCTATTTGTGCTACAGGAAGTTCAATGTCTAACTCTAGTGTAGTTCTTAAAGTTTTATGTTCAAATTCAATGGGGAGCATTTCTACTTTTCCATATAGGAGTTCAAATGGTGTGAATCCTATAGAAGTCTTCCATGTTGTTCTATAGGCCCAAACAACTTCTTGTAATCTGCTGGTCCAATCCCTATGGTGTAAATGAACTATTTTTTTAGGATTTTCTCTAGCTCATGATTTGTAGCTTCTACTTGCCCATTAGCTTGAGGGTGATAAGGACTTGATTTCTGGTGCTTGATGTTATACTATTTCATTAGTTCTGAGATCAAAGTAGAGGTGAATTGTGCACCTTGGTTAGCAACTAGCTCTTTGGGTACACCATAGCGAGTAAAGATTTCTTCATACAAAAATTTTGCAACATTTTCATCACAAGCATGCTTGATGTCTTTGACTTCAACCCATTTTGTCAACTAATCAATGCACACATAGATATAGGATTTCCCATTGGATGGAGAATCAATTGGACCAATGAAATGCATGTCCCATTTGTCAAATGATGTTAATGCCATCCGTGGGTTAAGAGGCATTTCATCTATTCTTTTTGCTCAGCCCATCCTTTGACATTTATCACACTTCCATGTATAGTTGGCTGCATCTTTGTAGGCCAATAATAATGAGTTTTCAAGATTTTTAATGCTATTCTTTTTGCTACAAAGTGTCCTTCACATGGTTATTTATGACATGCATGTAGAATATCATATGTCTCATCCTCTCTCACACATCTTCTCATAACTTGATTAGGTCTAGTGTAAAACAAGAGATTATCTATTCAAGAGAAATGAAAACTTTTCCTTACAAGAAACTTATTTTCCTTGTAAGAAAAATGTTCTCGTATTTTTTTGGTTGCAATGTAATTAGAAATGTTTGCATACTATGGAGTTTGAATAGCAATATGAAATAAATGTTCACCTAGAAATGCATAATCTACTAGAGTAGTGTCAATATAATCATGATGGATTCTTGATAACTAATCAGCTACAACATTGGCTCTTCTAGGCTTTTCAGCAATAGTTATATCAAATTCTTGCAATAATAGTAACCATCTTGCTAACCTACCTATTATGGTAGGTTTGTTCATGAGATATTTAATTGTAGCACAATTAGTATGAAAAAATATGGGATAGCTAGTTATGTAATGCAAAAATTGTTCAGGGCATAAACTACTGCTAACAAGTCTTTTTCAATCATTGTGTAGTTTAATTCTGGTCCATGAAGGTTCTTGCTAATATAATATATTGCATTTTCAAGATTTTGATATTGTTGTTCTAGAGTTGCACCTATGACATAGTCAGGAGCATCTGTGTGTGTGTGTGTGTGTGTGTGTGTGTGTGTGTGTGTGTGTGTGTGTGTGTGTGTGTGTGTGTGTGAAAAGGTGAATTCCAATTAGAACCTTGTAAAACTAGGGCTATAGTGAGACATTTCTTAAGCTGCAGGAAGGCTTCATTACATTCAGATGTCCAACTAAATTCAACATCTTTTGTGAGTAATTTATACAAGGGTCTAGCTATTTTGGTGAAATCTCTTATAAAATGTCTATAATATCCAACATGACCTAGAAAAGATCTTACATCTTTTGATTTTGCAGGTATGGGCAATGTTTGAATTACCTCTATCTTAGTTGGATCCGCTTCTATTCCTACAGTTGATATGAAATGACCTAGTACCACACCTTCCTACATGAGCATGTAACATTTTTCACTATTAAGTGCCAAATTATGTTCTTGACACCTTACCAAAACCTTTTCAAGATTCATCATTTCTTCCTCAAAAGTGACTCCAAATGTTGTAAAATCATCTATATATATTTCCATACAATCATGTGATATATTAGCAAAGATGCTCATAATAGCTCATTGGAACATTGTAGGAGCATTAGATAGACCAAATGGTAAAACAAAGTAATCCATTTTGGTGGCCTTATTCAATTCTTTGTAATCTACACAAATTCTGCATTTTCCTCCCTTTTTGGGCACTATGACCAGGGGTGACACCGATTTACTATCAGATTTAGGATAAATAAAACCAACTTCAAGCAATCTTTGCAATTCAATTTTAACTATTTCTCTAAGGCTTAGATTTATCCTTCTCTAGGGTTGATGGAGTGGTAAACACCCTTCATTGATGTATATCCTATGGGTGCACAATGTAGGACTCAACCCTTTCATATGACCATAGTCCCATGCAAAGGCCTTTTCATGCCTTTGAAGCAACTCTATTAACTATTCCATCTGTGTGGGTGTTAATTTGGGATTAACATGGAGATTATGACTTGTAGACAATTCAATAGTAGTGGTAGACTCTATCATAGCAGCTTTAGAGATTGGACTTGCTTCTAATTCACATGATAAGAGTGGATGAAGAATGTCAGTTTCTTTGAGCAGAGCACAAATCTCATTACATTCATCATATGTGATTAATTTCAACACAAAAAAATTAGATACAACTTTTTCTACCACACAACTATTAGTAAGGATACTCTAAAGTACTAAATCTTACTCCTATAGCTTTAGAAAGGACTTTCTATGTAACATCATGAGTTGTATTATAGAATTTAACTCTTCTTCTTCATCCCCTAAATCTATCAAAACAAATGTGCTCAAATCTAGTAATGGTTGTGCCGGAGGATATAAATCAAATTTCTTTGTTGCTTGGCCATTGGATATGGTCATATTCCCTATTCTACAACTTATATTTGCATCAGCTATGGCTAACCATGGTCGACCTAGGATGAAAAGGTAACTAGATAGATTGACTTTGGGGGATAGAATCATGAAGTTTGCAATATACTCTAGACAATCTAAGGTTACAACTATGTTTTTATATCATCCCATTAGGGGTGACAGTAGAACTATCTGCAAGTTGCAAAATTGTTGGAGTAGCCCTTAATCCTTCTATTTTCAACTTCTTCATAGTGTCCTTGGTCATAACATTTATAGTAGTGCTAAGATCTATTAAAGCATTTTTAACAGACTGACCATTAATACTAGCATTCACTACTGGACTACATGGATAAGAATTTTGGTGTGATCAATTTTCCTAACATAATGTCAGCCAATTGTCCCACAACATGGACTGTGGTGGGGTCCTTTTTCTTCTTTCTAGGCTTCTTCAAGTAGGCATCTCTAATGGCTTTTCCATACATTGGAATATCTTTAATGGCTTGGAATAGGGGTATTTGGACAAATATGTTTTTTAACTAATCAACAATATCAAAAGGTTGTTCCTCTACTTGTATAGGTTTACTTTGTATATAATTTTTTTTGGAAAAGGAGGTTCCACTACTGGTTGAGCTTGGGTTGACATGGTTGACATGGTGACATTGAGTTGACTTGGTGACTACTATTTTAGAGAATAAGGGTTCTGATGCTGCAGGAGGATCTAGTATTTCAATTATAAGAGGCAGTTTAGATGCTAGTAAAGTTGTACCAAATCTTGGATGTATATCTAAAACACTCAAAGTGTAAGCAGGATATTGCTAAGCATAAGCACTATATATGGGTTGCTATGGCTATTGGCTATTTGGATTTGGCTGAGGTTGTGTAGGTAACTGTGTTTACTTTTGAGGTCTAGGATTTGTAGGTGTTGGCATTAGAGTAGGTTGTTGAACTAGAGGTGGTACTTGTGGAGTACTGGTATTTTGGTTAGGCCACTATTGAGATCCCCTCCATTGGTTCATAGATTGCAAATTCCTTTGGGGTGGTCACCACTAGTTCTGCTAGTTTTTTTAGTAGATCTGTTGGTTTTTCCATTGGTTATTCTATTGGTTAGGCTAGGATGGTTCAAAATTTTTAGGCCATTGGGGTTGTTGTAGATTTTTATCCCCAACATTATTCCAAATAGGTTGATATTGTGGGAGACCTTGGGGATTACAATTTTGCCATTAATTACCATCTGAATTTAAATTTTTCCAAGGGTCTTGAGGCATACCTTAACATTGGGCCCATGGCTTGCATTGAGAAACAAAAAATACATTCTTATCATCTCCATCTATCTTGAGGTACTTAGTTGGAAGATGTTGGTTCTCCATGCTTTCAACCAGCTTGCATTGGCAATCCTTCTTTTACTTTTGGCAATGAGGGTGGTATTCAACTAGTTGTAACTCATCTTCTACATACTCCTTCTTTTCAATCATTGTGTAAGGATGTGTAGTGACATCATTGATGATTTCATGTTTGAAATCTAATAATAGATTAGATATCCCAAGCTTTGAAATACCTTGGTTGATTCTTTTAATGACTGTGGAACAAGGCCCTTGGCCTTTCTTCATGGTTCACCTTGAATAGTTCTAACAAATCTTCTTGAGGTCATCCTAGGAAGCTTGATATACATCACCACTAGCCATCAAGTCTAGTTCTTCTAGATAGTTATCATTCACACCTCTCAGAAAGACTAGCTTTTGTGAATCCTCAAACAACACATGTTGAGGGTTCTTCTATAGTGTACACAAGAAATGTGAAACATAATCTTCTAATGTTTCTTCATCCTTCTATGATATCCCGAACACATCATCTCCTCTTGAACCAGATGCTTTGTAATACTCTTTATACTTATCCAAAAATAGAGTTTGCATTTCATCCCAAGTTCCTGCTACATTGGCTACTAAGCCCATAAACCATCATAAAGCTGATTCTTTCAATGTTGTTGGAAATAATTTGAGCTTATGGGCATCAGCGTTGTAGTCAAAACTATGACAAAGTATGTCAAATTCAAACAAGAAAGTATTAGTGTCTTTGGTTGCAAGGCCATAAAACTTTGGAAGAGTAGCTATAGGTATATTCTTAGGATTATCAGTATTTATGAGGCTTGGGAGATGAAATGGAAAAGTAGGTTGTGCCACTACTAGAGCTATTAGATTATGAGGTTTCTACTAAAAAGGAACATTGGGTATTGGATTATTAACAACTGGTGGAATTAAAGTAGTATTATAAAGGAAACTGGCCAAAATTTTAGTAAAAGGTTGAAGACCACTTGTATCTATAGGTTTTTCTCTTGAAGATGATGTTGTAGGAAAAACAAGGCTTGTGTCTTTAAAAAGAAACTCAACTTCTTCTTCTTCAATTTCTTCATTCAAATTAACAGACTCCCATTGAAGAAATCTACCATATTCATCTCGTCATCTTCCTCTTCAATGCATGCAATTGAACTCTTCACAATGGTGAAGCAAGCTTTAAAATTAGAAATTTCGAAAAAAAAATTACCTAAGAACTATGACTCAAGAATGCTCCTAGCTTGAAACCATCCCTGGTAATGTTGCCAAAAATGGTCTATCTCACAATAGGTATATAATAATCATGCTTTAGGCCATGCTTAGGAATAATATATTCAATCTTAAGACTATTTTTTCCAATATGAGGTGCATTTAATCTTGTCAATCCAGGGACATATACTTGAAATGATTAGCATAGTATGTGCACTAGGTCTCTTAATGAGTCACTATGATTATGCTATAGGAAACGAACACACTTAACTCTTTATGAATACTAGAAATACAATGAAAGGCTAATAGATATTTCAACTCAGTTGATCTACTGTAAATGTTCTCATAGATGTTGTAGGAACATTCATAAAGTATGATGCTACAGGAAAGGACTTACAACTTCTACTTGCAATACTAAAAATGCTTGGAAATAAATCTATACTATCCTAATCTAATCCACCTCCCAAGTTGGCCCCCTTTGGTTTACTTCAACTAAACTACTAACATAGGATAGAAGCCAAAAAGTATTTCATTACATTTTAGAAATTCATTACATGGAAACAATAAATAGAACTTTAAAAATAACTCACTACAAAATTTAACAGATTGTTTTCATAAAATTTCTTCCTCTAACTAAACCAAGACACTTGGTCTGATCCTTATATATAGAAGATCGATGCTTATTCTAAAACATAAAAGTAAACAACCTAGCTGCAAATCTGCTAGAGAGAAAGAAGGAAACTAACATATCAAGGTGGGAAGAAGAGATAATGGCTCAAGGTGGGAATAACAAAGTCTAAACAACTGCTTGCCATAATAATAAATGTAGAGAATGTAGTAAGTCTTCATAGCTCCTACATACTTGTAGCCATGTCCTTTGGTACAATTATGATTTTTCTCCACTGTGGCTAAACTTCATCGTTCTTTTCTCCTTGAATACTATTGGTTATCTTCAATGTTCATCTTTGAATTCTTTCGATCATCTTTAGCTTCATTGCTAACAAGTTACTTATAATCCAAAGATAATTGCAAATAAGCATTATCAAATATTAGAACACACATTTTGATAATTATGTGAAATACTACATCATATATATGATATTGGAAAAAGATGACATACTATCTACCCATAGGTTAATCATTGGTTTAGGTAAACATAAGTTCACAAATGTCATGATGAAAATGAAACATAATATTAAAAAAGTTTTTAAAACTATCATGAAATAGATGCAATAATTAGCCTCATCACAAATAAAGACGAAAATATTCATTAAATTCCTTTGATTTCTACTAATTATTATCATATCTTGGGACTAGTTGAAATTGGTATGTATTTCTAATTTAATTTTTTTTTTTAATATATGAAAGTGACAAGTAAGATTTATCTCACATATACTTTTACATTCTTCAATGGAAAAAATATCTTTTTATTTATTGTCAAGTCTGGAAATGTAGAAAGAGAACACAAGTATTAATTTTGTTTCACTATAGAAAGGATGAAGTTAACTAAACTTGAAGAAAGTGATGAAATTTTATTCCCTATAGGTTCATTTTTCAAATATACATAAAGTGCATCTATTATAAATAATAATTATTTTTATTACATGTGCATTTTTAACATTTAAATGCATGGTGTATAGGTTGAGTTGGCTTATCCAACCAACAATTAATAAGGACAAAGCTATGAAGTGCCAAGTTGATTTGTGTGTGTGTCTAGATAGTTTACGGATGGGTGGAGTCAAGAAATTTGAGTTGTCTTTTAGGATGTATGTGATAAGTCCTAGAAAGTCGACCAAAGGATCAAACTTTGACTAAGACCCCAAAGTGGAATGATTTTTGAGATTTTGATGGTTTTAGTTGTTTTAATGTCCTATGTAATGGTGTGTAGTCAGGTTGAACCAATCAAGTGAATGGTTTGGAAAAATTGTAAAAGATGTAAAAGTTTCTCTTTACAATTTTGCAAAGTTGTCATGACAACATCTCCTAAAAATTGGGAAAGGGATTGATGCAAGAACATCTAGTGGCATAAGGGCAATCCTGTATCACCAAAAAATATTCTTAGTTTTTGTTTTTTTTTAATGTGCCTTTATTTTTGGATACCCATTTGGGTCAAATAGAGATTCTAAATCTCACAATTCCACTATTGGTTTTCAAGGTTAAAGTTTTTGAGCACCTTGGGATATGTGCCAATGCAAAAAATAGGTTTTTTTTGTAATTGAGCCATAATTATGATGAGTTAGATTGTGTAAGTTGGAATGGTTATTGTACTTGTAATTTAAAGCACTAGAGAAAAAGAATCAAGTCAAAAGGCTTTATTGTTTGAAAGTTATTGTAGTTTTAATTTTCTTGGAGACCCCCTAATAGTGCTTCAAAGTTAGATTTGAGGCACTAAACAGCCTTGTGCAAGCCTAAAAAGTCAAGGACAAGAAATCCTGGTCCATAGGGCTATAGAGCACTTGGAAAGCTTTATGCAAATATAAATAGTTTGTCAATCAGAGTGCTAGATCAAAAGTTATGCCTCCTAGAAGTTGGACTACCATTTTTTTATTCTTTTAATTTTACACTGACTTCTAACAGATTTTCTAGAACCCTTTTTTTGGCATTGTATGCCAAATAGAATGTTATAAAATGTATTCCTAACCCTAAACCTAATTTAGGTTACTTAAGGTCATTTCTGGCATTGTAAACATAGCTTTTGGTGGAGTTTGGGAGAAGGTATTGTGAGGAGGGTTTTCTCTAGAATCAGACAACATTGTAAGCCCCTAGGGCATGTCATTGAGTCTATTTTGATTGTGTTGAGTGTAATAGCATACCACTTCTAATAATAATATTCCCCTTTGTGCTCATTTTGTCTTGGATTATGCCCTTATCAAATGGTATCAGAGCAAGTTTTCCTAAGTGTGTAGACAGAGCATCGACTATGAGCTAGTTTGCACTAGGACTATGTAATTTTGGGTTTTGATATAGGGAGATGATGCTTTCATGAAGGGAGCATGGTGGAAGGGTCAAAGTTATTCCTCCTAATGTTAGGGCCCTCTAGAGACAAGTTCAGGCATTGCGAGAGGATATCTGTAGAGGGATGAATATTGCTATAGGTGATGAAAGTGAGGAGAAAAATGAAGAAGGAAATATTGTTTAGGAAAGGGAAGGAGATAGGGAAGTCCTAAAACAAGTGGAGGAGAATATTTTTAGATCCATTTCCAAGCTAGGGAAAAAACCTAAAATTGACATTGGCATGTTTTTAGGAAAGCTAAACCTGAATGAGTTGATCAACTTGATCAATGAGCTAGAGGAATATTTTGACTATGAGGATATTAGGGAGCTTGATAGGGTTATGTTTGTGAAGGCCAAAATGAAAGACCATGCCAAAATTTGGTGGAAAGAGATTCAATTGGAAATAAATAGAAGAGGAAAGGATAAAATCACAAGGTGGGATTACATGGTGGACAAACTAAAGAAGAATTTCATTCGTATTGATTATGAGCTTGATTTATTCAAGAAAATGCAAGGGTTAAAGAAAGAAAGAAAATCTATCTAGGAATACACAAAGGATTTTTACCAAGTCCTTATTAGGGTGTCACATGTGGAAGAAAACAAGGATAAGGTTGTGTGTTACCTTGATGGGTTAAGAGGTAGCATTTAGGAGGAGTTAACTCTAGTTAGAATAAATAACATTGAAGAGGCATACCAGTTTTCCTTGCAAGTTGAGGAGAAGTTAAAAAAAAAACTTTGATGGAAGGAAAATATGACATAGCTAAGGTGGAATAGGTGGTGATAGGTTATTGGGAGGCTGAAATGAGAACCAAAAGCAAAATGAAGATGTGGGTAACTGCCGAAACTAGAGAAATGAAGGTTTCAACTACTCCCGTGATCAAAAATTTGAACATCAAAGAGGAAGAGGTAAAGGATGTGGAAAAATTTTAGGAGGAGGAGCTTTCTATGGTACCTTTTTTCAATGCAACGAAGAAGGTCATCATGCCTAGGAATGCCCTCAATGCCAAGGAAGGATAGATAGGATAGTTGATGGTCAAGCAAGGAATGCTCATGTGGATGATGATGCACTGTCATCACTTTCAAATGATGCAGAAAGAGATGAGGTTCTAGTAAATAAAAGGTTATTGCTAAGTGATGAGATTGAATCTAGATAAAGGAGGAGTTTGTTTCATACTAGGTGCAAGTGTGAGGGTAAATGTTGTTATGTGATTTTTGATGGTGGGAGCATTGAAAAATTGGTGTCAGAGGAGATGGTCTTATAGCTAAAGCTCAAGAGGGAGAAACACCCCTATCCTTATTGGATTGCTTGGGTGCAGGATGAACATAAGGTCCTAGTTAGTGAGCAATGCTTGGTAAAGTTCAATATTTGGAGTTACCATGATGAGGCTCTCTATGACATCATCCCAAAGGATTTTTTCCATTTATTTTTGGGAAGGTTGTGATAGTTTGATAGACATGCTATACATGATGGTCATGTAAATACATACTCTCTAACAAAGGATGGAGTTTTCCACAAATTGAAGCCCTTGATAAAGGAGCATGAAAAGGTATACAATAGTGCTAGGGCATGTCTTGTTGATGAAAGAAAATTTTTGGATGGCATGAAACCTTAGCATATGTGTTATGCTTTAATTCCTAGAAAGGATAATTAAGTTAGCAATGAAGTTCCACTTGATGTTTTGAGTCTATTAAATGGGTATGGAGATGTCATCTCTGATAATGTTCTAGAAGGGTTGCCACCATTAAGGAAAATTAGTCATCAAATAGATTTAGTCCTTGGAGCTACTTTTCCTAACAAGGTTTCTCATAGGATGACTCCTACTAAGCCTAAGTAGCGAAATAGACAAGTTCAAGAGTTGTTGAGGAAAGGTTTAATTTGAGAGAATATGAATCCATGTGCAATACCTATAGTGCTAGCACCAAAGAAGGATGGAGAGTGGAGAATGTGTACATATTCTTGGGTTATAACTAAAATAACCATCAAGTACTAATTTCCTTTGCCAAAGGATGGATGATCTTATGGACTACTTGAGTGAAGCTTAGTACTTGACAAAAATGAATCTCAAGAGTGACTATTTCCAGATATATATACAAGAGGGAGATGCGTGGAAGACTGCATTCAAGACCAAGGATGGTTATATGAGTGGTTAGTCATGGACTTCGGAATGACCAATGTGCTAAGCACCTTCATGCGACTTATGAATGAGGTACTAAAGAAATTTTTGGGAAAATTTTTTATTGTCTATCTAGATGATATTTTGATTTTCAGTAAGCCTTTGCATGAACATGTATTTCACATTTGTATTGTCCTTTAAAGATTGAGTGAAGAGAAATTGTTGATTAATTTGAAGAAGTGTAGCTTTGTCAAAAGGGAGTTAGTATATTTTGGGTTTTTTGTATCAGTTGAAGGTCTCAAATGGACCCAAAGAAGGTGCACATCATCTTGGAATGGTCTACTCCAAGGTCTGCTACTAAGGTGAGGTCACTCCATGGTTTGGCTAGTTTTTATAGGAAGCTCATTAGTAATTTCAGTAGTATATGTGCACCCCTAACTAAAACAATGAGAGGGGATAGAAAAGAGTTCAAGTGGACTATAGGAGCTGCAAGGAGTTTTGAATTGTTGAAGAAGAAGGTGAAAGAGAAACCTATGTTGGCACTTCCTAATTTTAACAAAGTGTTCTAGGTAAATTTTGATGCTAGTGCTAGTGCTATTGGGGTTGTGTTGAGCTAAGAAGGTAAGCCTATTACATACTTTAGTGAAAAATTAAATGCTGCAAAGAAGTATTCTATTTATGATCAGGAGTTTTATGCAATAGTTTAGGGCTTAAAGAAATGGAGGCATTATTTATTGAAAAAATAATTTGTCTTGTATATTGATTATTAGGCATTGCAATACCTAAATATCCAAGATAAACTGAATCATAGACATTTAAAATGGGTAGAGTTTATGCAAAGCTATATGTTTATGTTGAAACATTGAAGCAAAAGGTATAACAAGGTTGTAGATGCATTAAGTAGGAGACAATTGTTGCTGAAAAAAATGTGTGTTGAAGTTGTTGGGTTTGATGAACTCAAGAATTTGTACCCTGAGGATCCTGACTTTTTAGAGGCTTGGAAGGCTTGTAAAGAACATGTTCCTCTAGAAAAGACTAGGTGCCTAGATTACATGATCTATGATGGTATGTTGTTTAAATGAAGTTAATTGTGTATTCCAAGGAAATCCATGAGTGATAATTTGATCAAGAAGAAATGCAGTGGAGGGATAACATGACACTTTGGTCGAGATAAGACCATTTCCATTATTAATGAACATTACTTTTGGCCTCAACCATCGTAGGATGTGTAGAAGTTTATGTAAAGTTATCGAGTATGTCAAATAGCCAAAGGATTTAGCCAAAACACTAGACTTCATCAACCATTTCTTATTCCATCGAAACCTCAGGAGGACATAAGTATGGATTTTGTTCATTGATTTCCAATGATAGAAAGGAGTAATTACTCCATAATTTTGGTAGTTGATAGGTTCTCCAAGATGGGACACTCCATTCCATGCCACAAGACTCATTCAATGCATATTGTAGATTTGTTTTTCAAAGAAGTTTAATGCTACATGGTCTCCCAAAAGGTTTTTTTTCTAAAGTGTTACTAAATTTGTTGGGTATTTATAGAGGAATTTGTGGAAGAAGTTGAAGATAAAATTGAAGTTTAGCTCTAGACATTATCTATAGACTGATGGAAAAACAAAAGTAGTGAATAGAAGTATGTGCAATTTGCTAAGGTGTTTAGTAGGAGATAAGCCCAAAGGATGGGATTTGATTCTACCATAAGCATATTTTTCTCACAAAAATTATGTGAATAGGAGTACTGGTAGATCTCCATTCCAAATTGTGTATGGGACTAGTCCAAGGACTACACTAGAGTTGGGGAAGATGGAGCAAGGAGAGAGGACAAGTGTTGATGCAAATGACTTTTCTTAACATGTCAAGAACATACATGAGGAGGTACATGCACATATTACCAATATGAGCCGATAGTATAAGGGTTGAGCAGATCAAAAGAGGAGACGTAAGGAGTTCCAAGTTGGGGATCTAGTTATAGTATACTTGAGGAAGGAACGATTTCAAGTGTGTACCTACAACAAGTTGAATATGAAAAATTTAGTCCCTACAAAATTTTGAAGAAACATGATTTAAGAAATGAATGTGAGGTGGAGTTTCCAAATGGGATTAACATTTCTCCTTATTTCAATATTGTAGACTTAAAAAGAATATAATGATGATGGTGCAAAGGAGAAACTGATCCTAGAGCCATACCCAATTCCTACTTCTGAGAAGGAAGAGATTGAAGAAATTCTTAATAGTCATGTGGGCTAGATTACAAGAAATAGGCAATATTAAGAATAATTAGTGAAGTGGAAAGGACAACTAGTGGAAGATTAAACTTGGGTATCCATAGTGGAGATGGCCCATTTGGGTTTTCCTCAACTAGCTATAAAGTGACAAGTTCATTATTTAGTCTATCATGGGTGTCTGATGCAGGAGTATTCAGTGCTATAAGGCCAATCTTGTATCACCCAAAAATATTCCTAGTGTTAGTTTCTGTTTAATGTGTCTTTTTTTCTAGATACTCATTTAGGTCAAATAGAGATTGCAACTCTCATAGTTCCACTATTGGTTTTTTGGGTTAGAGTTTTTCAGCACCTTGGTATATGTACTAATGCAAAACATAGGTTATTTTGTACTTGATCCATAATTATGATGAGTTAGAGGGTGTAAGTTGAAGGGGTGATTGTACTTGTAATGTAAAGCACTCCAAAAAAAAGAATCAGGTCAAAATCCTTTACAGTTTGAAAGTTATTCTAGGTTTAATTTTCCTAGAGACCTCATAAGAGCACTTCAAAGTCATATTTGAGGCACTAAATGGCCTCATACGAGCCTGATAAATAGGGGACAAGCATAGTTGGTCCATAGGGCTATACAATGCTTAAAGAGACTTTTGGAAATATAAATTGTTCATCAATCAGAGTCATCAATCAAAAGTTATGCCTCCTAGAAGTTGGACTACCATTTCTAGATTCTTCTAATTTTACACTAACTTTGGATGTTTTTTCTAGAACCTTCTATTTTGGTGGTGCATGCCAAATGGAATATGGTAAATTGTATTCCTAACCCTAAACCTAATTTTGGTTACTTAAGGTCATCTTTGGCATTGTAAACATAGTTTTTGGTGGAGTTTGGGAAAAGGTATTGTGAGGAGGGTTTTCTCTAGAATCATACAACATTGTAAGCCCCTAGGGCATGTGATTGAGTCTATATTCATTGTACTTAATGTAATAGCATATCACTTTTGATAATAGTATTCATCTTTTCCTATTGTGCTCATTTTGTCTCTTGGGTTGTGCCCTCATCAGGGAATTAATGGTGCCTAAACCCATACCTAAGGGTCAATACATGTGGAAGGTAAGATATATAAGACCACTCTAAACCTAATCTGATTGTTAGTGAATGGATTGCATAGATTATGGAATTCAAAAACAACAAGAAAAGTTTAAAATTATGTGATAGAGTCTTAATCCAATGATTAATGGATTGAAAGAACTAAGTTAATGCATTGATATTTTAGTGATTGTTTTTTTATTACTTTCTTTTGCATTGTATTTTTTTTAAGGGTTAGTTATCATTTTGTTAAATTCACATGTCTTGTTAATTCATTTCTTGGTTTAGAGCCAATTGTGCAAAAATGACTCCTACTTAAGTTCTTATGGTTGAACTTTCATGGCCTCTTGGACTAATGTAGGAGACTTCATAGATAGTGTAAATATAAATTTTGGAGTCATGGGTTATAGAGGAGCTATTGTACTTGACAAGTACTAGGTGACTGAAAGGGCATTTTGGCTAGGTACTTGTTTTGAATACGAGCAATAGGCTTGCTAAATAGGTTGGATGTGTCAATATAGAAGTGTGAAAGTGAAGGGGATGTGTCTTATACATGTACAAGAAAAGAGGATATTAGGGAAGACCTTTGAAGCACCTTTTAAAAGCAAAGAGACTAGACTAGTTCACATGCCTTAGAAACCCTTAAAAATAGGGGTAAAACTCTAGTATACAGCTTGTGTTAGAACCTAAGAACCAAGAAAAAATTGAGCCTTGGCTAATGGTATAAATAATCCATAGTTTATTTAGGGGCTTGTGTAGGAATCTTGTGAGAAAATCAAGAAACCTAATTGCTAGGAGGCCTAATTGGGGCAAGAAGGCTACAAGGCCTAGAACAAACCAAACAAGAAAATGATGGGAAAACCAAGTGAGAAACTATTAGGATGGACTAAGGACAATTGGAAACTAACAAGGAATAGTGAGGAAACCTATTCCTAGTCCCAAGAATAATTTGGGAAGAAGAATGGCTAGTTATGCCATGAGTATACTAAGAAGAAATTGAGGTATAGTTTGAAGTTCAAAGTTGGTGGAGAGTTCTAAAAAGGGATAGGGATCTTAGTAGTGATATTTGAGTAGGGTAAAAAGAGTAACCTAAAAAATCTAGTGGATAGCTCTAAGGTAGAGCGAGGAGAGCTCTTGAGAAATAGCTAGATATCCCCACCAAAGTGGTATTAGAGCCTATTAAAAGGCTTGGGTAGAGCATGGTGCATGTAAAAAGCAGGTGAATGCATAGGAGAAAGCACCATGGTGACTACTGTTGATTTGTCAAGATATTTTATAGAAAAACAAGAAAAGAATAGACTTCTTGCAGAAGTTGTGGAAGAGATGAAGAAAAAGGTAGAGGAAGTTGTTGAAACTGCAACCAAGATGAAAGAGCAGTTAGAAGTGGATAAAGACAAGGGAAAGAATTAAGTCAAACAAGATGTAGAGCCAAAACTAGACCCTCCATTAGAAGAGGAACCTTTTCTAAAGGCATTGAAGGTACTATGTGGTAAAGCATATGAAGGAAAACATATTTTCATTGGGAGAATGGATGCAAGATTAGTTATGGAGTGAATTAAAGGTATATAAAAGCACTTTGAATATGATGGAATAACATATGCTCAAAAGGGGAAGGTAACTAGATCCAGGCTAAGAGAACAAGCCCTAATCTACTGCAAATTCTCGCAAGAAGAAAGAGAAAAAGGAGGGAAAGAAGCCAATAATTTTTTTTTAAAAATCTTGCAAATTCTTGCAAGAAGAAATAGAAAGAGAAAAAGGAGGGCTAAAGTTAAATAGAATTACCTACCTAAGGATTATGAAATCTAATTACACAAGAAGAGGAAAAATCTTACACAAAGAGAGCTAGAAGTAGTTGCTTACAAAGAAGAGTTTCAAAAACTAAGCATAGGGTCTAGACTCAAAGAACTAGAAATCATTAAAGTGGAATGGTACCTAAATGGTCTTAGATGGAATATTCAAGAAGAATTTAGTCTCTTTACACTTACTACCCTTCATAGATGTTATCAAATGGCTATTAAAGTGGAAGAAAAATTCAATGAAAAACAAGCTTCCAACACTAGGAGTAGAGGAAGAGGCATATACATTAGAGGTGGTCAAAGGTGTGGTTTAAGTGGAATAAGAAATGGTATTAAGGGACAAGGTGACTCTACATTTTTAGAGAGAGGGCATGAGTCAAATAGTAGAGGTGGATATGGTAGGGGTAGAAGTTCTTAAAATAGTGGAAGATGAAGATAAGGTGGATCTGGAAGAAGTTCCCACTTTTCTTCCTTGAAGTGTTACAATTATGGGTAGTTGGGTCATCTAGCTTATAGGTGTCCTAATAAACCATCATATTCACAATGAGAGAAGAAGATAACATATATCCAAGAAAATAATTGTTTAAAATAATAAAAGGTTACTCTAGATTTAGAGAAAGGAGAGAATATCATTTTGAGAAGAATATTGATTAAAGAACCTACCAAAGATGAACATAATAAAAGAAGGGATCCTTTTAGGGATTAGTAAAAGATACTACCCAAGGTATGTAGGGTCATAATTGATTTAGGATCTATTGACAATTTCATTTTAGAGGAGGCAAAAGTTGAAACTTACTAAGATGCCCCTTTAATGTCCATACAAACTCACTTGGGTGAATAAGGGGCTGAACATATTGGTTAACTTACAAGTGTGGCTTGAGTTCACCATAGGGAATTACCAATACAGGATACTTTGTGATGTGAAGACCATGGTAGTATGATAGGGAGGTAGTACAACATGGTAAGGAGAATAAGTGATCATTCAAGAAGAATGAAGTAACTTACAAGATTTTGTCTTTGTTAGAAGAAGATGTAGTGGAAAAGGTAGAGTCTAATACACTTTTGATGAGTGGGAAGGAATTCCTAAAGGATATGAAGAAGGAAGAAGGAGTTGGTGATGCCATACTAGTGAAAACAAGAGAGGAGGAGGTACCTAAACAATAACCCATGCCAAAAGTGGTGAGGCAATTACTAGATTAGTTCAAGGACATCATTGGTGAGGGTACACCAACTAAATTTCCACCAAAGAGAGAAATCAACCATCAAATTGATTTTGTGCCTGGGGCATCATTTCCTAAGAAGGCTACATATAAAATGACATCAGAACATAACAAGGAGATATCAAGAAAAGTCCAACGGCTTTTGGATTAGGGTAAAATTAGGAAGAGTATAAGCCCATGTGTAGTTCCAATGGTGTTGGCTCCTAAAAAGGGATGTAACTAGAGAATGTGTAAAGATTCTAGGGCAATAAATATGTTAACTATTAGATATAGGTTTCCTATTCCTAGAATAGAAGATTTAATGGATTTCTTAGGGAAAACTAAATACTTCTCCAAGATTAATTTAAAAAGTGGATTCTATCATATTATAATGAAAGAGAGAGATGAGTGAAACTCATATTTTAAGACTATAGAGGGTTTATATGAGGTGCTAGTGGTGCCATTTGGGCTTACAAACACACCTAGTACCTTTATGAGGGTAATGAATGAGGTTCTAAAGGATTACATATGTATCATTGTGGTAGTCTACACAGATGATACTCTCATATTTAGTAAAACCAAAGAAGAACATTTGAAACACCTAGAATTTTTTTTGAGGAAACTCCAAGAAGGAACACTCACCATAAACCTTGGAAAGAGTGAGTTCATGAAACAAGAACTAGTATAGGTCTAGGATTTTTAGGATCACAAGGCAACTTGAAAATGGACAAGAGATAGGTTTAAGCCATTTTAGGTTGGCCTACACCTAGGATAGGGAATGAAGTCAAAAGGTTTAATGGGCTGGCTTAGTTTTATAGGAGTTCATAAGAAGATTCAGTGAAATTTATGCACTAGTTCTCAAAACCATAAAAGGAGGACTCAAGACAAAGTTTGTGTGGACCAAAGAAACCAATGCAAGTTTGTTTTGAGAAATTGAATAAGTAAGTGGCTACCCAAACTATACTAGTATTGCCTATCTTTGATAAGGCATTCATAATATAATGTGATGCAAGTAACATTAGCAGTGGATGCAGTCCTAAGCAAAGAAGGTAGGTAGATGGCATTTTTAAGTGAAAGGCTAAATGAGTCCAAGTCTAGGTATTCATCTTAGAATGATATGCTTTAGTAAAAGCCCTTAAAAAGTGAATTCATTACTTGTTTTTGAAGGAGTTTTTGGTTTACACTATTAACTAGGCCCTGAATTATATCAACACCAAGAAAAGTTGAGTTTGAGCAATATCAAGTGGATGGAACTACTACAATCTTATACCTTAACCATCAAGTACAAGAAGGGAGTTAATAATAAGGTTGTAGACACACTTAGTAGGAGGTTGATCACTATGTAGGATATCTATTTGTAGAGCGTTGGAGTTCAGAAATTCAAAGAACTCTACAAAGCGGGTGCAAACATCTTGGAGATCCATAATGTATACACTGAATTTGATAATCAATTTCATAATGAATATGTTGACTACACATTGTAGAATGGGTTACGATTCAAGGGAAAATAGTTGCATTTCCCAAGAGGCTCTAGAATGGAGAATCTTATTTAGGAAAAACATAGTGGGAGTTTGAGTGTAAATTTTTTGTTGAAAAAGACCTTATACTTAGTAGCAAGGTTCTGTTATTGGCATAAGATGAAGAAAGATGTAAGGAAATATGTGGAGTAGTGTGGAGTGTGTCAAAATAAAAATGGGACATCATCAAACACAGGTCTCTACTAGCCATTATCCATCCCAAATAGGCCTTGGGAGTGCATTAGTATGGACTTTATAATAGGATTACCTAGAACATCTACTAGTTTGGATAGTGTGTTTGTGGTGGTAGAAAAGTTTAGTAAGATGGGTCAGTTTATTCCATGCAAAATAACACATGATGCAATTCACATTGTGCAAATTTTACTCAAGGAGATAGTCAAGATACATGGCTTACCCATAAGCATAGTGGTAGATAGGGATGTGAAGCTTATGGGCCATTATTGGAAGATACTTTAGAAAGAGGTTAGTAACCAACTTGTCTCCTAGCTCTTCCTATCATCCCCAAATAGATGGTTAGATAGAGGTAGTCAATAGGATACTTGGTAACTTGTTGAGGTGTTTAACTAAGAAGTATGGACAAGGATGAGAGAAAGTCATTCCTCAAGAAGAATTTTTTTACAATGATGGTACAATCATGAACACTAGTAAAAGTCGATTTCAAGTGGTATATGGGTTACATCTAAGAGGTGTACTTGAGCTCAAAGAGTTAAAGGGTTATGAAGGAATTAATGGTCATGTTGATGACTTTTCTCAATCAATGAGATAAGTACTTAAGTAGGTAAAGAAGACTCTAATAGAGAACAATCAAAAATTGAAAGCTAAGAGAGATAAAGGGAGAAGAGATCTATAGTTTGAGGTAGGTGATTTAGTAATGGTTTTCTTGAACAAAGATAGATTATAGAAGGGCATATGAAGGAAGCTATGGATGAAAAGGATTGGACCATGCAAGGTTGTGGCCAAATATGGACCCAATGCCTAAAAGGTGGAACTAGCCAAGGAAATGTATGTTTCTCCCATATATAATGTGAAGGATTTGATCAAATACAAAGGACCAGAGATGGAAAGTGAAAAATACAATACTGAAGTGAATAGGTATATGGAGGAACTCAAAGTACCTGATCAGATGAAGCCAAAACCTAAGAAAGTTATGGATTCTAGGGTGGAGAAGAAAAATAAGGACAAGATATAAATGGAACACTTGGTAAGGTGGAGACACCAACCAGAGCTAGAGGCTATCTAGATAGTTGAGAGTGAATTCAAGAAGCATGGGATTAGGAAGGATTTCTTAATGCCACAGATTCCCTAACTTATTTTATTGTAGGGAGAGAATGATGTAGGAGAACCTTAAGGTCTTTAATACATTTTGGCTTCTAGGTTGGCTTAACCAACCACCAATTAATAAGTACTAATCTATGAAATCCCAAGTTGATTTTTTTGTGTGTGGATAGTTTGCGGATGAGTGGAGTCAAGGCATTTGAGTGGTCTCTTAGGATCTAGGTGTTAAGTCCTAGTAACTCAACCAATGGATGAAACTTTGACAAAGAACCCAAAGTGGAATAATTTTTGAGATTTTGATTTTCTTAGTTTTTTTAAGGCCTTATGTATTAGTTTTTAGTCAATTTGAACCAATACGGTGAGTGGTTTGGCAAAATTATAAAAGATGTAAAAGTTGCTCATGACAACTTTTCCTAAAAACTAGGAAAGGGATTTAATCATGCCCAAACCCCAACATAAGGGTATAGACATGTGGAGGTAAGATATATAAGATGACACTAAACCTAATTTGACAATTAGAAAATGGATTACATGGATTATAGAATAAAAAAAGAGAAAGAAAATTCTTAAATTGCATGGCATAGCCTTAATCAAGTGATTAATGGATTGAAAGAATATAAGTTAATACATTAAAATTTCATTAATTATTGTGTTCTTACTTTCTGTAGCATTCTTTTATTTTTATTTTTTTAGGTTATTGATTATTTTGTTAAATTTTTGTGTCTTTCTCATTCATTTCCTAGTTCACATCTAATTGTGCAAAAATGACTCCAACTTGAGTTCCTGTGATTGAACTTCCATGGCCTATAGGAATGAAGTAGGAAACTTTTTAAGGTTGAAATATATTTTTTGGAGTCATGGGTTGCAGACTAGCTATATTTACTAACAATCCCTAGGAAAGTGTAAGGACATTTTGGCTAGGTGATTGTTGAAAACAATAACTAGAGGGTTCGGTGCCAATCTAGAATTGTAGAAGTGAAGGGACATGTGTCTTAGTTACATAAAAGAGAAGAGGTGTGTAGGGAATACCTATGAAGCACTTGTTGAAATCAAAGAGACTACACTTGTTTACATGCCCTAGAAACCCTTAAAAATAGGGGTTTTGTGGAAATCCAGTCTATAGATAGTGTCATGACCTAAGACTGAATAAATATTTGAGCCTTGGATAATGGTAGAAAGAATCCATTTTTGATTTAGGGGGTTTTAAAGGAGGTTTGTGAGAGAACCAAGAAACCTACTTTGTAGGAGGCCCAATTGGGCTAAAAAGGCTACAAGGCCTAGAACTAACCAAATAAGAAAATGATGGGAAATCCAAGTGAGAGACCATTGCAATGGACCAAGAATGATTAATACTGTAAATAAAAAGTGAAGAAACCTATTCCTAGTCCTAAGAATAATATTGGAAGAAGAATGGCTACTTACGCTTGTGAGTGCAACAGGAGGAAATTGAGGTATAGTCTTAAGTTTGAAGTTGGTGGAGAGCTCTATAAAGGGATATGGATGTTAGTAGTGATCTCTAATTATGGTAAAGAGAGTAACCTAAAATGGCCAATGGATAGGTCATAGGTAGAGCTAAAAGAACTCTTGACAAATAGCTAGATCTCCCCACCATAAACCCAAATTAGTGAAACATGTAATTTACATTGTTGATTATCAACCCAACAATAAGTTGTTTCAATATAGCCACTTAGTTATTTCTACCTATATTCCTCTACAACCAATTAAAACTCATTGTGGACATCACAAGTGCAGATTAGAAAATGAGGACCGTGAGAGATTTTCAAATGTTCTCCACAAGCATTTGGAGCAACTTGAGGTACTTCATATTTATGACTTGTCTAGATATTTCATATTTACCAAAATTAAGAGATATTTAATGTATATATTCATTTAATCTTTAGGATTTATATGCATGTATGTTCATTTAATTCTTAGGATGTTTATACATGAGTATGTTCATTTCATGTTTAGAACTTATATGTGTGTGTTCATTTAATTTTTTTATAAATTATATGTGTATGTTCATTTAACATTTAGGACTTATATAAATGTATTTTTATTTAATGTTTTAGGAATTATATAGATGTACATGTATATGTTCATTTAATGTTTAGGACTTACACCTATATATGTTCAAATTTCATGTTTAGAAGCTATGTCTTTGTTCATTCAATGTTCACATAAATGATATGTATATATTAATTTAATGTTTATGACTTATAAACATGAATGTTCATTTGATATTTTATGAATTATATACATGTATATGATCATTTAATATTTAGGACATATACATGTGTATGCCCATTTTATGTTTATGACTTATATGTCTATGTACATTTAATGTTCATATAAATGATATGTCTACGTCGATTTAATATAAGTAATCTACATGTGTATGTTCATTTCATGTTTACTCTATCTATTGGAAATATAAGAGGAGTAACTTGGGGGGAGAGGGAGTGGGTGAATTAGTTACCACAAAAAATAAATCCTAGATCCCTTAGATGTTAGTGCAAAACATAAACTCTGTTGAAACTGTTGTCAATTGGTTAGCATAAAGGAACTCAGTTAATATTAACATTTTGTTGATTTTAAGATATTAAGTGTGATTAACCTTAATTAACTTAGTTGTATACACATAAAATAACTAGCATGAACACAATTGACACCTAGATTTAATGTGGAAACCCAATTTCGGAAAAACCACCAATTGCAACGAGTTATAGTTTTTCACTCTTCTAAAGTGGGCCCTTCTAGGAGCCAACCCTATTAGGTGTGACCTTATTAGAGGATTTAATCACCCTATTAGGAGTGTCCTTGTTAGAATCCTTTAGACACTTCAATCTACAAATGTCACCTTCTTTGAGGATTTGCAAATAGTTGGTAGGCTAACTTTGTTAATAAATTTGAATCAATGCTACAATGGGTAGAGAACTTAACAATAAAATGACCTGATTATTGGTGGAACTGTATTGTTGATTTTAGGTCTCAATTCTAGCTTGAATACTTAATCCTTTCTAATTAATTTTTTTTTTATCCCAACAAGGATATTATGCTTGTCCTTCCAACTCACTTCCTCTAAGGATCTTCTTATCTTCCACACATTCTCAGACATTCAATCTTCAACTTGACCCTATACTTATATCATATATACTGTTAAGTCAACTTGAATATAACTTATAACAATAATTCTTCATCTCTTCAGTTAGCTAGAAGCAACAAACAAATCAATTAAACTCAATATGAAAAAATGAGAAAATCCTTTGTTAGCCGACCCTGTTCGGTAGATAGTAACTTATAAAATGATTTTCTTGTGTTAACCAAGTGAACTTAGTTAACACTAAAACTTCATAAGATTCCTTTGGTAATGGAGAGAGCTTGGTTAACACTAGTTCCATCCAAATTTTCCAAGTTGTTAACTGAGTGAGCTCGATTAACACTAAACTTCTACGAAATTCTCTTAAGTGCTCAAGTGAACTTAATAGAAACTATCTTCTAAACATGGTAAACACTAGAACACTCGACAGACATAGGAAATTTTCTTCATTACCTGGGTGATCTCAGCATAGACTGACTAGAGAAGATATGTTATTTTATGTAACATCAAATACAATATATAATTGATCAATTCTTTTCAAGAATATCCCCTCTTTGGCATTGATGGCAACACAACTTGTCCTAGAGAAAAGTAAAAGTAAGGATACTATCCTTAGTTTCTTTATGATTCTCATCTATGAGAACTCCCTTTGACATTAGTCTCTCTCTTTGATTTTAGTTTCTCCCTTTGTTAATAAAATCCTCAAGTTTATTTTTCATCAAGATCTTCCTCTTTGACCTCTTCAAATATTCAAAAACAATTCTGTGATATAGAAAACTCTTTCAATAATTTTTTTTTTGTGATATGACACAACAAACTCTCCCTCTCTAACATCTTATGCTAAAGACAATATTTAGTAGATTTCAATATACCTGATGTACAGATTCATATGTAATATTCCCTTTCATTATTGCATCAATTTGATTGATCTTCAAGAGTACATAATTGATGCATCACTAGATATTATTTTGTGAGCTTCAGAGAGGGGAATAACCCCTATCTTATCTCTTAGATACAAAAATGTATCCTTAGGTAATGACTTGTTGAATATGTCTATAATTTGTTCTTTAGTATTCATGTATTATAATATTACCTCTTTGTATTGCACTAATTCTCCTAGAAAATAATATTTTATTATGATATGCTTGGTCTTGGTATGCATTAGAGGATTCTCTAACATATTAATTGCACTAGTGTTATCACAAAAGATAACCATTGGATTCTTGATTTCTACCTTCATACTTAGCAACAATTTCTTGAACCAAACAATATTGGAATAATTGATTGCTGCTGCAATATACTCTACCTCTATTGTAGACTGAGAGATGTAATTTTTTTTCTTACTTTTCCAAGACACTAATCTCTTACCAAGAAAGAATGCTCCACTACTGGTGCTCTTCCTATCATCAACAATTCCTACCCAATCTATATTAGTAAAGGCTTTCAAATATAAGTTGCCTCCTTTCTTGTACCATAGTCCAAAATCATCAATACCCTTTAGATACCTCTTGATTCTCTTTATTTCCATCATATGATTTTCTTTAGGATTAGCTAAAAATATTGCCACCACACTAACTACAAGAGCAATATCATGCCTAGTATGTACTACATACTACAATTTTCCAATCATATATCTATATGTGATCTGATCTACTTCTTTGGAATTATCATTTTTAGAAAGCTTATGTTTAGTAGACATAGGTGTTCAAACTGGTCTTGAGTCCTCCATTCCAAACTTCTTTAGTATATCCTTGAGATACTTAGATTGAGTAATTTAGATACCATCTTTCTTCTATTGAATCTGCAAGTCAACAAACAATTTGATTTATCCAAATATTGACATCCCAAATTCCTTTCTCATTTTGTCTAAAAAATATTTTCACAAATCATCATTTCCAGTTAATAATGTATCATCCACAAACATTTTTGCCAACATAATCTTCTTGTCTAGTCCTTCTTTGATGTATGGGCCATTGTGATCAGTTGTCCTTTGAAAGCCAATCGTCATCAAATAGTTATGAAGTCTTTCACACCAAGCTTTCAGAGCTTGTTTGAGACCATGTAATGCTTTATGTAGCTTACAAACCATATAATTTTTGCTAGGTTCTACAAAAACTTTAGGCTATTTTTTGTAGACTTCTTCTTCTAGAATTCCATTCAAGAATGGAGATTTTACATCCATCTGATACACTTTAAATCCTTTATGTGTAGCATAAGCAAGTAGAGTCCTTACACCTTCTAATCTTGTAATAGGAGAAAATTTTTCACCATAATTAATGCATTCCTCTTGAGAATAACCTTTGCATTCTAACTATTCTTTTTTTCTTAAAACTTATCCACCTTCATTCAACTAATTGATAAACACCCACTTAGTGCCAATTACATTCTTATCCTTGGGTCTAAGAACAAGAGTCTAGGTCTTATTCCTTTCTATTTGTTCTATCTCTTCATTCATTTATTTAATCAAACTTTCATTATCCAATGTATCTTTAACTGTTCTAGGTTCAAATTTAGTAAAAAAACATGTACCTCTCAATTTGTTCCTTGTTATTATCCCTTTTTACTTTTCTCCAATTATTTTCTCAAGTGCATGGTGTCTTGTGACATATCTTGCAAGTATAGGTACCTTGGATTTAGATCTTGTTTCACTTACCTCACCATGATCTTCTTCATCATGTGTGGGTCCCACTAGATGTGACTTGAGTCCTTTAGACTTACACTTAAGTTGTACTATTTACAAATTGGTAGCTTTTGAATGTGACTTGGGTCCCTCAGATTGTGACTCAAGTTGAACTAGTTGCAACTTGAGTGCTTTTAGAGATTTTGGGGACATGGTAGGTGAATTCTTTTGACTTCCAATAGGATTAGCCAATGTATCAGGTTGAAAGTAAAAAGAATTCTATAGTCTTCATGCTCTTTGCTGCTCTCTTCTTCACTCTTTCTACAAACTTGTCATTCTTCACATGTGCACTTTGTTCGATTTTATGATTATTTAGATTTAAACATTTTTATTCTTTACATTTATTGGAGTATCCAAGGAATATTCCTTCATCATTTTTGACATAAAATTTACCTTTCCTAGTCTCCTTCAAAATATAACATTTTCTACCAAATACTTTCAACTTACATTAGGTTTGTATCCATACCATAGTTCATAAGGAGTATGATTTGAGTCTTTTTTTAGCTATACTTTGTTTAAGGTATGAACTGATTTACTGATTTCTTCCTTCCAATATTTGATTGTAACATTATTTTCTATCATTGGAGTTCTTGCACAATCCATGGTTGGTTTGTTCCTCTTTTTTCTATACCATTTTGATGTGGTATACTATGGGTTGATACTTGTCTTTTGATTCCTCTTTCAGTTCACATTCATTGAATTCATTAGAAATGAATTCTCCTCCTTTGTCTAATCTTAAACATTTTAGCTTCTTTCCTATTTCCTTCACAACTCTAGCCAAATACCACTCAAACTTTTGAAAATCTTTAGACTCATCTTTCAAATACATTATTGTTATCATCTTGGAATAATCATCAACAAATTAAATGAAATACTTATCTCTGTAGACACCTAAATTTGATTACACTATTTTAGTAATCTTATTTAGTTATCTAAAAAGGCATTATTAATTAAATTTCTATTTAATTAATCCTTTGTCATCCCCTAGTTGATTAATTTAATTAATCATCTATAGTCCTAATTGATAAATCAAATAATCTATTATTTATCAATTAAATCCTTTTCTCCTATCTAATTCCAAAAATCACCATTTATTAAATAAATCTATTTGATAAATGAAATCCTCAAATTCAAAAACCCCTAACCTATCTCTAAACCTCCATTTAGCCTAATCCACCCCATCCACCCATACTAACCAAGCTTAGCCACTAACTCACTCACCCTCATTAATGCCATCCACTTGCACATCTCTAACATCCCTAATCTAATCCTAAACCCAAGCCTAATCCACCCCCTAATGTTGTCACATTCATTAAACAAGTTTAAGACTTTCCTAATCCAAACCAAAGTCTCCCCTCAAAAAACCCAACCACTAAGTCATGAGTGCTCTTACAAAACATAAAGACTCTTACAAACCCACTCATGACTCTTACACCCATCTTCCACACTCTTCCCTCTTCCACACTCATTCCTCTTACATCCCTCTTACATACTCAACCCCACTCATCATGTCTTTAACCAACCCTTTACCCTACCCTCTCACACTCATCCTCCTTGTGACAAGTGTCACCTTCCCATTGGTGCTAAACAAGCACAATCCATGTGCTCTCCTTTGAGTGCATCCTAGCCCTCCTTAAGCCTTCATCAATCCTTGCATCTAAGCCCTCCATTCCTCTACCCCTTAGCCTATAAATTGAATCCCATCCCGAGCCATTTCATCAACAATCTTTGAGCTAAAGTTACCATGACCTTTTGAGAGCCAAAAGACATACCCATACCCTTATAATGCCAAATTGAGAGCTCACAAAGCTACCAATTTGCCATTACCCATCTCCATTGAAGCAACTTTTGAGAATCTTGAGCATACATCCACAGCAAAAGGACACATCTACAGAATCAAGAAAGCATGGAGTGTTTTCTCTTGCGAGGTTTGCACTTCTTGTTTGCTTTCTTTGTCTAAACATATATGTGAATTTAGTTTTTGGTTTGTGAATGTTTACTTTATTTGTAAATGTTCTTTGCATACAAATTCTTGTTCTACAATCTCCACTATAGCTCTCTATGTAAATAGGACCACAAAGGTCTATATGAACTAGCTCCAAGACTTATTTAAAATGATAGTTCTTGCTTTTGAAACTTGTCTTGCCCATCTTACCAATTTGACATTTTCTCATAAGCCCATATTAGGTTTCCTCGGACTCTCCAAACAACTCTTACTCTTTTGTTTTTTCTTATCTGTATCAGGTTATAAAATTTTACATGACACAATGTTTTATGCCATAACCAACTTTCTTCTACTTGAGAAATAAAACATAAACTTTCACTTAGATGTAGTTAGAATAAATTACCTTTTGTTTGATTACTAGACCCAACTAGATTTCAATTTCCATCTAGCATCTTGTTCTTCCCATTCATGAATCCTAACATGAATCTAATGTTATTAAATTGTGCCAAACTTAGTAGATTATGTTTTAGTCATTCAACCAATAAGCATTGTCATGTCTAAATTCATTGGTTAGAGAAATACAAACTTTTCATTTTATGAAACGTGGTTCATCATTTCCAAATGTTATATTCCTACCATCATAGTGTTCCCTATGTCAAAAATTCTTTTTGTCACCAATCATATAATGAGAATAACTACTATCAATAATCTAGGTATCATTTTGGCTAACATGAGAAATAAGTGCCATCTTATCATCTTCATTATCTGATTCATCTTTTACAACAATATAAACCATTTCATCATCATCACTACTATCAGAATCTTTACCCATGAAATAGGACTTCTTACCTTTATCCTTGTAGTCCTTGTAGTTTTTAAAATTCTTCTTGTCTTTGTACTTTTTGTTCTTTTTTTCTTCTTTTTCTTCTTTGTTTGGACACCTTGCTACAATGTGACCAACTTCTTCACAAGAAAAATAGATTAGAGGAATTTTACCTTTATATTTTTCCCCCCCTTTTGGATATCTTCTTGTAAGAAGGGCTTCAATGGATTCAAGATCAAAGTTAGAAATGTCTTCTACTTCACCTTTAGATTTGTCTCCTATAGACTTTGCAAATTTCTTTCTGAGTGACAACTTGTCTTGAAATGCAGATTCAAGATTGCTAAAACTAGGAATATAATTATCATAGTTATCTAGCTCAAATGCTTTCAACCACCCTAGTAGAGAATCCAAATTTATCTTATTATTGGGATCACATCTCATCTCTTTAATAGTTCACACTCTAATTATATAGATAGGAAGAAGGGTTGTTAGTACCTTTTGTATAATTGTGATGTCATCAATTTTCCCTCCAAAGGCTTTGATTGCACTTACACTAGTTTTGATTTTCTCAACATATTTTGCAATGTTTTCATCTTCCCTCATCTTCATCTGATTGAGCTAACCTCTTAATATTTCTACCTTGGCTCTTCTCACATTATCCTCACCTTCCTATATATCTTTTAGTTTGGTCCACATCTCTTGATAAGTAGCACAATCTTTGACTCAATTTTTTTAGCATATTTAAGAGTGGATGCAATGTCAATCATCATAATGTTATGATTCTTCTTTTCAACAATTTCCTCAACAATCAATATTCTAGTAGGACCCTTATACTAGGTATTCAAATATTTCAAACTTGAATCACTGATGGTTGCTAGATGTGGCTTCATAAGTTCCTGCCATGACTTGAAATTATCTTTGTCCAACTTGGGAATCTCTCTTCTATATCTTCGAATTTAGCTTAGGTCCTTGAAGCCTTCACTACAAGCACCAAAATATTTGATACCAATTATTGGAAATATAAGTGGAGTAACTAAGAGGGGAGGGGTGAATCAGTTACCACAAAAACAAAATCCTAAATCCCTTAGATGTCAGTGTGAAACATAATCTCTGCTAAAATTGTTGTCACTCAGTTAGCATAGAGGTACTTAGTTAATACTAACAATATGTTGATTTTAAGATATTAATTGTGATTAAACTTTATTAACTTAGTTGCATAAACATAAAATAAATATCATGAACACAAGTGACACCAAGATTTAATGTCGGAACCTAATTTGGGAGAAGCCACCAATTTTAACTAGTTACTATTTTTCACTCTTCCGAAGTGAGCCCTATTAGGAGCAAACCATGTTAAAGGTTATAAAACAAACTATTAGGTGTGACCCTATTAGAGGATTTAATCACCCTATTAGGAGTAGCCTTTTTAAAGGTCTTTAGACACTTCAATCTAGAAATGTCACCTTGTTAGAGCATTTACAAATAGTTATTAGGCTAACTCTATTAAGAGATTTGAATCACTGCTACAATTTTTATAGAGAAACAATAAACTTACTTGATAAGTGATGCAACTATATTTCTGATTTTAGATCTCAATTCTAGCTCAAATACTTAATCCATCTTGATCAGATTAATCTTTGTAGCTCAACAAAGATATTCTTCTTATCATTCTAGTTCATTTTCTCTAAGCATCTTCTTATCTTCCACACATTCTCACACATTCAATCCTCAACTTGACCTTATACTTATATCAAATACATTTTCAAGTCAACTTCAATGCAATTTATAACAATAATTCATCATCTCTTCAGTTGGCTTGAACCAACAAACACATCCATTAAACTCAATATGCAAAAATGAGAAAATATATTTTTAGCCAACCCTACTTGATAGATACCAACTTTTGAAATGATTTTACTATGTTAACTAGGTGAACTCGGCTAACACTACAACTTGATAAACTTCCTTTAGTAACCAAGTGAGCATGATTAACACTAGTTCTATCCAACTTTCCATTTGTTAACCAAGTGATCTTGGTTTACACTAAACTTCTACAAACTTCTCTTAGGTGTCCAAGTGAACTCAGTAGACATTATCTATTGAACTTGGTAAAAGGTAGAATGATCAATAGACATAATAAACTATCTTCGTCACCCAAGTGAGCTTGACATACACTGACTGATAAAGATATTACATCTTGTGTAACCTCAAAGACAATATATAATTAATCAAAAAATTTCAACAACATGTATATTCATTTCATGTTTGTAACTTATACACATCATGTATATTCATTTAAACATTTTAAATCATATGAAATTTTTTATTTAATCTTTATAACTTATGTACATGTATGTTTATTTCATGTTTAGGCAAGAGTATAAATGTGTATGCTTAAGTTTCATGTTTAGGACATATATGTGTATGCTTATTCAATGAATTTGTACGAATGATATCTACATGTTCATTTAACATAAATGATCTACATATGTATGTTCATTTAAATTTTAGGATTTATATTTTTTAATGTTCATTTAATGTTAATAAGGATTTATATGTGAATATCTTTTTAATGCTCATATGAATAATATGAGTATTTTTATTTAATATAAATACTATAAATGTGTATATTCATTTAAAGTTTAGGACTTATAAATATGTGTATTTATTCCATGTTTATGAATTATATGTATATATTTGTTTCATTCTTGGTGCTTAGATGTGTATGTTTATTTCATATTTTACACTTAAACACACACACACACACACACACACACACACACACACACAAATACACATGTTCTATTTATGCTTCTAGCTAAGATTGTGTAAGTTTATCAGCATCAACATGATTTTGGATCATACTCAATGATCCATCATTAGGATGAGAGAGATAAGAAAAGAATTAATAGGTTGTAAACCTAGACTAGATAAAAAGAAAAGGAAATGCAGCTAGGGAAGCTAGTGCACAAGCCAAGGGGACAATTAATTGATAAAAAGAGAAAGAAAAATGAGAAAAAAGAAATTAAGAGACAAGTGATGACAAAATAATACGTACCAACAACACCAAAATGAACTAAATAAAAAGATATACCCATGTATTTAGCCACATGAATAAATATATAACCTTACATGTTAAATTATACATCTAGAAACACATTACTATGTGTGTGTGTGTGCACATGCGTGCATTTCTATGTGTGCATGTGCATGTGTGTGCATATATGTGTGTGCATGCATGTGAATTTGTGTACATGTCTGCACATGTGAGGGCATGTGCACATGCATGCGTGTGTTCACACGTGTGTGTGTTTGCATGCATGTGTGTGTGTACAAACCAAAAAGGAAAGAAAGGATATACCTAAGTAAGAAGACAACATCAAGAAAGAAAAGAGAAAACTAAGTCAAAATTTTAAATAATAAAAATCTCTATGAAAAATTAAAGGACAAGAAAGAAAAGGAAAAAGACAATAATAAAACAATACGAGATAAAAAGTATCTAATTCAAAAGGACACTAATAGTTTGGGGGTTTGTGGTTTTCCTCATCTTGATCTCATATCCTCTAATGCATATCCTCCTTGCTTCTTTCCCTCATACTCTGATGAAGATAGAACAACCTCTCTGCTCCCTTGTTCGATCCCTCTTGTTCACATGCTTTCTTCCCTCCACTCTCTTCCTTGACATCCACACCATTCTCCTCAAACCATGCTTAACCAAGTTCCCTTGACAAATAATTCATTATTAATGATTAGGAATCTAAATTGATGGTCAACCTCTCAGATGCAATCTTAGATCCTCTATGTTTCAATTTCAGCAATTATGGTCTCAACTTTTCACCCAATCCCTACTTCATTCCTTTTATTGACCTCCTCACTGAAATTAAGAATTTTATTCATGTTCTTTTTCATGAGGTTTGTGAAGAAGTGAGGCAAGATTGTGCTATTACCCTTAGATGTACCAAGCCTCCCAAGAGAAACATACCAAAAGTCAAGTTTCTTGCTTTCAAAAATCTTTTGCATAATAATGACATTATTATTTATTAATCCAATAAAGCCAATGCCATGATTATTATGAATAAGAAAGACTATATTTCCAAGATGCAACTCCTCCTTTTTTAATCTAGTAGATACAAAATTGTGGCTCATAGTTGTTGTTCCAAGATCATCAAAAATTTGAAAGTGGCAATCACTGGATTTACTTTTGATGAATCCACCAAGAGGTGTCTTATTTCATCCAAGGAAGTCACCCCCCATGTCTATGGATTCCCCAAGATCCATAAAGCCAACATCCCTCTAAGACCCATTGATCATAAAATTAGCTCACCCATTTAGGCTTTAGCTTCTTTCGTTGCTAAGTTGATCCCTCCTTTAGTGGGTAAAAGTGACTCTTTTAGCAAGGACTCCAACCATTTTGTATACTTCATCAAATATTGCAAAGTGAAAAGAGGTGACATATTGGATAGCTTTGATGTAGTCTCCCTATTCACAAAGGTTCCCATTCCTAATTCTATTGAAGCTTTAAAATTCAACGTTAATGAAGAGGTTGTCATATTAGTGGAGTTATGCTGAAGATCCACCTTCTTTTCCTTCCAAGGTGTTATATATGATCATGTTGATGGTGTGGCTATGGGCTCCCCTTTATCCCCAGTCATTTCCAATATTTACATGGAAAACTTTAAAGAAATGATGTTGCACTCCTTCCCTCTCAAGCCCAAGTGGTGAAAGAACTATATTGATAACACTAATGTCCATTGGCCTTAGGGGCTTGAAAAATTAGAGGAATTTTACTCTCACCTTACAGTGTGTCACCTTGTATTTCCTTCATAAGGGAGTTGGACTTGAATGACAGCCTACCTTTTCTTGATGTGTTTCTATCAAAGAAACCTGATGGCTCCCTGGGTCATTGGGTGTTCTACAAGGCCACCTATACAAACTTGTATCTCCACTTATCTTCCAACAATTATATTCAGAAAAAAGTGGGGGTGCCAAAAACCCATTCCCTAAGGGCCCTTTTCATTTTTGATGATGAAAACATTGACCAAGAGTTATCTCACCTTTGTCAAGTCTTCAGCATCAATGGGTATTCTAACAAGCATTTATCCAAAGACTTTTGACAAGAAAGGAATTTTCACTCTACCTTGAGACCTATCCATTCTCAAGGGGTGGCTACTCCACGATTGTCCTTCCTTTTATTGAAGTCCAATCTCCCACTAAATATCCAAAATTATGATTTCAAAAGGAGTTTTTTGTGCATTCAAACCCCTCTCCACTATTAGAAATCACTTGGCCCCACTCAAGGACTCTAGAGATACCTTTTTAGAATCTGAAGTCTACAAAGCGTTGTGTTCTTATGGTATGCCTCATATTGGAAAAATAGGTAGATCCTTTACTACAAGAATCAAGGAACACAATTTCAATATCAAGCATGAAAGGGTGATTAAATCTTCCTTAGCCGAGCATTCATCTTCAACCAAACATCACATTTGTTTGGAAAACACTCAAATCCTTGTGAAAGAGGACAATTATTACAAGAGAGTGTATATGTAGGATCATGGTCAACCAAGCTATGCTCTTAATTGGCAATAAAAAATCAATAAATCAAGGTTACGTCAACATGCCATGCAATTTTGTACTTATTATAAACTTTATATCTAAAAAAACATAAAAAATGATTGGTCAAAATTTTGAATTTTAGTGCAATAGTACAAAAAAATTAGGACAAAAATAAGAAGTAGATGTATGTCTGACCACATTATAAAAATCAAATGATAATAATTTTAAGCAATAATCTAGATAAAAGTAGACTCATGCTTGGATGTGACACATATTTTTGTGTATTTTTTTTTTGACTAAATAAATAATTATTAGTTTTCTACTTTAGTACTTTTGGAATAAAAAAACTCTCATGTCTGACCACCTTAACTAATTCAAAACTCTACAAAATTTAATTTAATTTAATTTTTTTCCTAATAGTAGAAAATACATAGAATGTGATGCATATTGTGGATTTCAAAAATATTGTAGGATTTGAAAGTTATAGTTATTTTTCAAGCAGTGTGTTAATCAACACTTTATACATAAATCCATTAGAAAATAAGTAATAATTATTTATTGAACTCATAATTTGAAAAACCTTACATTTATGGAAAGAAAAGATCATTCTTAAGAAACCCTTTTCATTTCATCAAATTTTGGTGAAAAAAGGTCATCAGCTACATGTTCGATGTAAAAAGCAAACAAGAATTAGCCAAAAATAGATTTGAAGGACATTTTTAAAATTGACCATATAGGGTTAGTATCAAAAAATAAAGTAGGCCTTATAAAGGTATTAATTATTTTCGTTTAGTATAAGGATGGGTGAGAAAAAAATAGGAAAATATTTTGAAATGCTTCAAGAGGTATTTCAGGACTACATATTTTTCAGATTGCCACTTTTTGGCACACCATGATCCTACACATGCATGAGAAGGATGAAGGAGGAAATTGAAATATTTAATTACCCCTATAATCTTAGTTGGGATGAAGGATGGTCTATTATCCTTGCTTGGCATCCAATTTTCTCATCCATCAACCAACCCCATCACCCCCTAACTAACCTTTTCTTCCATTTGCTCCAATTAGCACTTGTTTTCTCTTGTCTTTCCACATCTTTCTTCCCTCTTTCTCCTATTCCCCCCCTTCCCCTCCCTCACCCTTCTCTCTCTACCACCTTTCCTTGTGCCCTTTTGAATTGATTTCTTTTTATCTGACATTGTTTTATTATTGTCTTCTTCTTCTTTAATTTCTCACATAGCTTTTAATTCTTTAACTTTTTAACTTAGCTTTCTTTTTGGTTTTCTTTTTTCTATATTTTTTCTGTGTTGTCTTTGGTATTACATAAATATCATATTAGTTGGCAGATAGTTCTTATTGAGCTCAGTTGGTCAACAAAGAAAATTTTAGAATGTATCAAGAATTCCTAGAAATTACTCTATGGAAATAGTGTCTACTGAGCTCACTCAGGTGTCAAAGGATTTTATGGTAGAAGTCAGTGTTAACTGAGCTTGCATGGTTAATGAAGGAAAGCTAGTGTTTACCGAGTTTACTCAGTCTCCAAAGGATTTTGTACAATTTCCAGTGTTAATTGAGTTTTTGTTGGTGAACATAAGAAATTAGTTCAAGAACATTGTTTACTGAGTAGGGTCAAGTAAAGAAGGATTTTGTTAATTTGGGAAATAAAGTTTAATTATTTCAAGAAATGATTGTATCTAACTGAGGTAATGATTATTTGTAATTGTAAGTTGTAAATGACCTGACTTGAAAATTTGTAAGGTATACATAAAAGGTCAAGTTAAGAATTGTGAAGTGTAATGAGCGAGCATGCAAGTGTGTTGATTGTTTGAAGAGGAAAGTGTGAATGAAATTTGAAGGAGGATCAGATATCCTTGAGGAGTAGCAAAGTTATATTCGATCAAAAAGGATCAAGTGAAGTAGAATAGAGATTTGTATCAACAATTCAGTTGCATCTCATTTAGGTCATTTCATTGTTACTTTCTCACCATTGTAGCAGTGATTCCTAAATCTCTTAACAGAGTTGGCTTAACAACCATTTGTAAATCCTCTAATAAGGTGACAATTCCATTGAATTGTTCTAAAGACCTTTCAAAATGGCACTCCTAATAGGGTGATTAAATCCTCTAACAAGGTCACACCTAACAGTTTGTTTTGTAACCTTTAACCAGGTTGGCTCTTAACAGGGCTCACTTCAAAAGAAAGAAAATTAGTAGCTAGTTACTCAGTGCTTTTTCCCATATTAGAGTTCCATGTTAAATTTGGTGTCTCATGTGTTCATGTTACTTCCTTTATGCATGCATGTTAATTATTGTGAATGTTTAAGATATGTTTAAAGATAACATACATTGCATCTACTGAGTTACAACATTTTTCTGTCTGTGTACCAAGTGACAACAGTAACTATTTTTTAATAAAACATCTAATGGATCTATGGATTTATTTTTGTGGTAATTGATTCACTCCCCCTCTCAGTTACTCCATCTATATTTCCAAAAATTGGTATTAGAACTTTTGGTGCTTGCAAGAAGGATTTTAAGGATCTAAGCTAAAAATTAGAATTTTATACAAGAGGGAAATTCCAAGGCTTAAAAGGGATAAATTTTTAGCATGGAAAGGTCTCATGAGACTCCATCTAGCTTCCATTGGAAATACAAGACTGAAATATCTTGGTGAAGAATATTTAACTCCTTCTAGTACACTATCTATTAATGACATCATTGAGAAGAAGACTCATAACACCATGATGATAGATGTTACATCATCCGTAAGCTATGAAGAATTTGATGATATCAAAGATTGCAAAATTTCCTTTGAGATGTAGAACAAGCTAAAATATATCTATGGAGATGATGACAATGTGAGGAGAGCCAAAGCATAAAGTATAAGAGGAAAATTTGATCAGATGAGAATGAGAGAGGATGAAAACATTGCCAAATATGTTGAAAGGATCAAAGAAAGTGTCAACGAAGTCAAAGCTTCTGGAGGAAACATCAAGGAGGAAATAATTGTAAGTAAATTTCTTAGAATTCTACTTCCCATTTATGCAATTAGAGTATCTACAATTCAAAAAATAAGATGTGAGGAAAACAATAAGATAAATTCGGATGCCATTGTAGGAAGATTGATAGCATTTGAGCTAGATAAATATGACAATTATGTTCCAACTTCCAAGAACATTGAATAACATTTGAAGCCAAAATTTCACTCAAAGAAAAAGGCAAGAAAATAAAAGACACTCAATCAAAAAGTGAAGAAGAATCAAAGGAGAGTTCTAATAGTGATCTTGAGGTGGTTGAAGCTCTAGTTTCAGGGAAATATTCTAGAGGCAAAGGAAAATACAAAGGTAAGGTTCCCCTAATATTTTTTTCATGTGAGGAAATTGTTCATATTGCTGCTAGGTGCCCAAACAAGAAAAATAAGGATGAGAAGAAAGGTCGCAAATGCAATTACAAGAAAGACTTCAAATCATTTAAGGAAAAAGGTAAGAAAACATGTTTCATGGCTAAGGACTCTAAGGATTCTGATAGTAGTAAAGATAAAATTGTTTACATTGCTGTGAAAGATAAATCTAATAATGATGAGGAAGATAAGATGACACTTATCTCTCATGTAAGTAAAAATGATACATGGATCATAGATAGTGGTTTTTCTCATCATATGATTGGTGAAAAAGCTAAGTTTGAACATTTTGAAGACTATGGTGGTGGTAGTGTAAGGTTTAATAATGAACCTTGTTGCATAAAAGGAAGAGGCTAAATATCATTAACCAAAGAACTTGTATGTGATAATGCCTTTTGGGTTGAAGGACTAAAACATAATCTATTGAGTGTGGCACAACTAATCAATATTGGATTCAAGGTAGAATTCATGCATGAAAAGGAAAGACTACTGGATGGGAAAGGAAAGCTAATTGGATCAGGCATACAAATAAAAGGTAACTTGTTTTATCTCAAACTTGGTGAGTGCTCATGTTTTATTGCTCAAGTTGAAGAAATTTGGCTATGAAATAGAAGGTTATGTCATATGAATTTTGATAACTTGGTAAGATAAGAAAATTGAAGAAAGTAAGAGGCATTCCTAATATAAAGAAACATGATGTTGGTCTATGCAAGAATTGTCAGATTGGTATGATGGGAAAGACTAGCTTTAAAAGTAAAAACTATCAGTTTGAAGAAATTTTGTAAATTGTGCATTCTAATTTGTGTGGACCTATTGGATTTGAGAGCTATACTAGAGAAAAGTTCTTCATTCTTTTTGTTGATGACTACTCTAGAATGATGACTGTCATATATTTAAGAGAGAAGTCAGAAGCATTTGAAAAGTTCAAATAGCATTTAGCCAGAGTAAAAAAGGAAACAAGGAAAAGACTGAAATATTTGAGATTAGAAAAAGGTGGTGAATTCATCTCCCATGAATTTAATAACTTTTGCATTGAAAGAGGAATCAAAAGACAGGTATCAGCTCTTGGAACTCCCAAGAAGAATGGAATAGCTAAAAGAAGGAACAAATCTATCATGGATTGTGTAAGGACTCTAATGATTGCAAAGAACATTGATATCAAATAATGGAAGGAAGCTATCAACACTATAGTTCATACCTTAAACTGAGTATAGCTAAAGAAGGACTCATTCAAAACCCCCTATGAGTTATGGTATGGCTATAAACCCAATGTAAGTTACCTAAAAGTATTTGGAAGTAAATGTTACATTTTGAAAGAATCTAGAAAAGGAAAATTCGATGTGAAGGATGATGAAGGTACATTTTTGGGATATTCTTGCAAGAGTAAGGCATATATATGTTTAAATTTGTCTACTCACCAAATCATAGAAAGTGCACATGTGAAAGTTCATGAGTTTGCAGAAAGGACTGAAGAAGAAAACAAAAAGGAACTAGAAGATTACAGGAGATTTTTCTTTATTAAACCTGATACAATGCCAGATACAATTGTCAATCAGGAGACTTCTACTCCTAAGTCTTTAGTCACCGTGTTGCAAGAAGTTAAAACTTAGTTGCATGAACTTGAGTCACATTTTGATGCTACTAAGAAAATACCTACCAATTGTAAGAAGCAAGAACCTAATGTTGAAGTGCAAGAGGATGATAGTGCAATTCATTCAAAAGGCAAGGGACCTATATTAGCCAAGTATGTTAGGAGACATCATGCACCAGACCAGATTATTGGAGACAAATTAGAAGCTACTATGAAAAAAAGTAAGCTAAAAGGTACTTTTTTACTTGCTGATTTTGAACCTAGAAATGTCAAAGATGCATTGGAAAATGAAAGTTGGATTGAGGCTATGAATGGGGAGATAGAGAAAATAGAGAAGAACAAAACATGGAATCTTGTACCTAGGCCTAAAGATAAAAATGTGATTGGAACTAAGTGGGTATTTAGGAATAAATTGAATGAAGATGGCAAAGTATCAAGAAATAAAGCTAGATTGGTATGTAAAGGTTACTCTCTAGAAGAAGGAATAGATTATGGAGAGACTTTTGCTCCTGTTGCAAGATTGGAAGGTGTTAGGACCTTACTTGCATATGTTGCAGATAAAGGATTTAAGGTATATCAAATGGATGTCAAATCTACATTTCTCAGTACCCATCTTCTTCCACAAAGTCTTCTAAAAATAACCAACAAACTTACTAGCTATGTTAGAAATGATACTTCTTGGTAATCCATGCAATCTCACAATTTTTTTAAAGAAAAGTTTAGTAACATGCCTAGCATCTGATGTCTTCTTACATGGTATGAAACGAGCCATCTTAGAAAATCTGTCCACTACAACAAATGTAGAATCATACCCCTTCATTGTTTTAGGTAATCCGAGAACAAAATCCATAGTAATGTCAGTCCAAGGTTTCTTAGGAACAGTAATAGGTGTATACAAACTAGTATTTTGACTCACTCCCTTTGCAACTTGACAAACTCCACAACTCTTTACAAATTTCTAAACATCATTATACATTTGTGGCCAATAATACTTCTCTTTCAGCAAACTCAATGTCTTATCAAAAAATTATCCAGCTAATCCACCACTATACTTTTCCTTAATCAAATTCAACCTCATAGGGCTTCTAGGGATACACAACTGAATACCTTTGAACAACATACCTTCTTAAATGAAATATTCATCGTACTTACTTATGTGGTCTATCAAATTTGGTGCTCTACACTCTCCCCACACCTCAGAAAGATCAGGATTAGCATCGTACAATTCTTTGATTTCATCAAAACTAAGAACTTCAACCTTCATTTCAGTCAACAAATAACGTCTTCTACTCAATGCATCAAAAAATATATTAGTAACTCCACTGTTATGCTTGATCATGAATGTAAAACTTTGCATGTACTCAAACCACTTCATATGTCTTTGATTAAATTTATGTTGACTTCCCAAATATTGTAAAGCTTTATGATCAGTATACAACATAAACTCCTTAGAAATCAAATAATGTCTCCACTTCTTCAATGCTTGAACAACAACATAAAATTCTTGATCATACACAAAATATTTCCTTTTAGCATCATTCAACTTTTCACTAAAGAAAGAAACATGCTAACCTTCTTGACTTAATACATCCCCTATTGCATTACCACTTGCATCACATTCAACTTAAAATACTTTGTTAAAATCAGGTAAATCCAATATAGGTAATCCAAAAACCTTTTGTTTTAAAGTCTCAAAACTTTTATCAGCTCCATGTTTCCATTTGAATTCCTTTTTATCTCCCCTCATTGGTCCAGTCATAGCATTACAAATAGCACTAAAATTCTTTATAAACTTTTTGTAAAAACTAGCCAAACCATGAAATGATCGTACCTCACCCACATTCTTAGGTGTAGGCCATTCCAAAATTACTTTAACATTCTCAGGATCCATCCTCAATCCATCAGTTGAAATCCCAAATCCCAAATACACAATCTCCTCTTGTATAAAAGAAAACTTTTTCAAATTAATCAACAACTTTTTCTCTTTCAACCTCTGCAATACTTGTCTAATATGCTCAAGATTTTCTTCCTTAGTCTTACTAAATATTAGAATATCATCCAAATCAAAAATCAAAAACTTACCCAAGAATATTTTCAGAACTTCATTCATCAACCTCATGAAAGTACTAGATGCAATAGTCAAACCAAAAGGCATAACCAACCATTCATACAAACCATCTTTTTTCTCGAAAGCAATCTCCCATTCATCACCTTCTTTGATTTTGATCTAATGATAGCCACTCTTCAAATCAATCTTGGTAAAATACTCTGCTCCACTCAAACAATCCATTATGTCATCCATCCTTTGCATAGGAAACCTATATTTCACCGTTATCTTGTTGATGGCTCTGGAATCAGTACACATTATCCATTCTCCATTCTTTTTAAGTTCCAATACAATAGGGATAGAACATGGACTCAATCTTTCTTTGACCAAAATTTTCTACAACAACTCATGCACTTGTCTATTAAGTTCTTCAATCTCTGCAGGTGTCAATCTATACGATGTTTTTTTTGGAAAACTAGCTGTAGGGATCAGATCCATACAATGACTTATACTTCTTACTAGAGGTAAACCATAAAGAATATCATTAGCAATAATTTCTTTATACTCATTCAACAACTTTGCAATTTCTTCTATAAACCATCTGTCATTCGGTCACCACAGACTAGCACTCAATTAACACTATTTTCTTGCACTCAGTCTCCATTGAAAAAACATAGTTTTCTTGAAATTATAGCAAAATATACTTGATTCTTTTTCATTTCCTTTTCAACTTGTTTCCCATTAACCATGTAAATTTTTATAGTAGTACAATTAACTTCATCTAAACTTTCAATCAAAGGAAACAATGTTTGTTTCTTCCCATTTAGCCAAAGAGTATATTGATTCAATCTTCCATCATGTACATCATATCTATCATATTGCCAAGGTCTACCAAAAAAAAATATGACAACAATCCATGGGCATAATATCACACAGAACTTCACAAGGCATTGCCCACTTACCAATATCTTATGCTCATTTTTGATCCATGAAACATGATAAGGTTTGGGATGTTTTAGCCTCTTCAACTGTAACTTTGTAACTAGCTCTTCTGATACCAGATTTGTAGAACTTCCACTATCAATGATCACTTTACAGCATTTTCTAGCCATCTTACATCTTGTCTGGAAAAGACTTCTCCTTAAAATAGGTTCCTCATCACCTTCCTTATTACATAAGGTTATTCTCACCATAAAATTTTCTCCAGCCTCAGGTCCACTTGGTGAACCCTCATCATATTCTTGAATCACAACATTTCTATTACCTTGCCTACTTTCAAAGGATCTACATTCAAAATATCTATGTCCCTCTTTACCACATCTAAAACAATTACCATGAAATCCACTTCTAGAATAAGAATTACCTCTTCCTCGATAAGAACTAGTGGCTCCTCCAAAAGAATCACCACTTTTCCATTCAGTCTTGCTTTTGTCATCATTCTTCCATTTAGAGTTTCCTTTATCCTACATAGAACCATTAGATTGGTCACCTTCACCATAATCTCTACCTCTACCTCTCTAGAATCTGCCACCTATATCTCTTTTTCTTTGTTCATGCTTCTTTGTCAAGATCTCCTCGGTCATCAAGGCATACTAGTATGCTTCTTCCACACTTTCCAACTTCACAAAACTTATCTCATCTTGTATTCTAGATCTCAATCCATTAATGTAGTGTGCAATTTTCTCAACATCATCATCCACATGTCCAGATCTAGTGTCTAGTCTATAGAATTCCTTAGTATACTCTTTCACAATCATGTCTTTTTGCTTCAAATTTTGCATCTTTCTCAACAATCTAACTCAGTAATCAACAAGAAGGAATTTGTTCTTTATCTTGTTCACCATCTTTGGCCAACTTCTGATCATCTCCTTTCCTTTCCTTTGTCTATCAATTTTCAAGTGCTCCCACCATAGTAATGCATGACCTTTCAGCCTAGTGACTATAATCTTCACCTTTCTATTATCAGGAGTGTTTTCATGCTTAAAGAACTTCTCCATATCAGAGATCCAATCCAACATAGCATTGGTGTCCAATTTTCTATCATAAGGAACAACTTCTATAGAAGGCTTTGAATTTTCTCTAGACAATACTCTCAACAATCTTGCTTCATCTTGGTCTTCTTCAAGTTCTTGATTAGGGTTTGGTGTTGTTGCTTCATCATCACTTACATAATCAAGATGTGCTCCTCTCCTCTAGGATGTCTCCATAGCAACTAATCTAGCTGTAATTATTCTCAACTAATCCAATATAGCATTATCAACATTATTTCCTCTACCACAAACAATTTTTGCAAATCAGGTTCCTACAGGATTGTAACCCTCTGCAAGTTATAAGTCAAATCTATAGATCTAACACCCTACAACCAAATTTAAAATAGGGTTCTACATGATCCAATCTCCACAAGGATGAATCTCAAGCTTTGATACCAACTAATATAGGAAAAGGGTGAATAACTAGGGCCAAATGCTCACCTAGCTATCCAAACCACCCTACAAGATTTAACACAACAAAAAAAAACACAAAGAATAGCAACCAAAGGAAGAAGAAGAGTGAATTGCTTTTATTGATTCATCAAAATATCTTCACACATGCCTAGCTATGAGGCCTTCTGGTTGTGGCGAAATAAAAATACAACTTCTAGATCCACAATCCAGCTTCAAATTTGCATTTCTAAACTCATATCTTGTTCTCTCTAAACTCTCTCTAGTCTCTTAACTCTAAGCCTAAACACCCAATTTATACTTTCCAAAATGGCTTATAGAACATTCTAGAACATAGAGAAGCCACCAGTTGGTTCTCAAAAAACATAACTACCTATACCAAAATTAAATGTGATTAGAGTCAGCCCAAGCTAGAACTACACACAGATAACTCAACAAAAAATAGGGAAACTAGATAGCCACTAGAACTCGGTAGCAACTAGCACTTGGCAACAAATGGAATTTGGTAGCAATTGGCACTCGACAACAACTGGAACTTGGTAGCAACTCAAACTCGGTAGCAACTAAGACTTGGTACCAACTAGAACTCAGTAGCAACTCGAACTTAGTAGTAACTAGAAACTCGGTAGAAATTAGACCTCGGTAGCAACTAGAACTAGGTAGAAACTAGAAACTAGAACTTAGTAGCAACTGCAACTTGGTAGCAACTAGAAACTGGAACTTGGTAGCAACTAGAATTTAGTAGCAAATAACAAAATGAACAAAATTTTTAGGATTACTAGGAAAACCCAAGATGTTCCTACATCACTTATCGAGCCCACTTGGTCAGCAAAGCAAATTTTAGAGTCTATTGAGAATTCCTAGAAATTACTATGTGGAAACAGTGTCTACCAAGCTCACTTAGGTGTCAAAGGATTTTATGGTAGAAGTCAATTTTAATCAAGCTTGCATGGTTAACAAAGGAAAGTTAGTGTTTATAGAGTTCACTCGGTCTCCAAAGGATTTTGTAGCATTTGCAGTGTTAACCAAGTTTCTATTGGTTAACATAGGAAATCAATTCAAGAATAGTGTTTACCAAGTAGGGTTGACTAAAGAAAGATTTTGTGAATTTGGAAAATAAATTTTAATTGTTTCAAGTAATGATTGTAGCTGACTAAGGTAATGATTATTTGTAATTGTAAGTTATAAATGAGCCAACTTGGCAATTTTTAATGTATAAATAAAAGGTCAAGTTGAGAATTCTAAAATGTAATGAGCAAGCATGCAAGTGTGTTGATTTTTTGAAGAGGAAAATATGACCGAATTTTGAAGGAGGATCAGATATCCTTGAGGAGCAACAAAGTTGTATTTGATCAAAGAGGATCTAGTGAAGCAAAATAGAGATCTATATCAACAATTCAGTTGCATCTCATTCAAGTCATGTCATTGTTACTTTCTCACCATTGTAGTAGTGATTCCCAAATCTTTTAATAGAGTTGGTTTAATAGCCATTTGTAAATCCTCTAACAAGGTGACAATTCCATTGAATTGTTCTAAAGTCCTTTTGCAAGACCACTCCTAATAGGGTGATTAAATCATCTAACAAGGTCAAACCTAATAGTGTGTTTCGTAACCTTTAACAAGGTTGGCTCCTAACAGGGCTCACTTCAAAAGAGTGAAAATCAATAACTAGTTTCTTGGTGGTTTTTCCCATATTGGGTTTCCACATTAAATCTGGTGTCTCATGTGTTCATCCTATTTCCTTTATGAATGCATGTTAATCATTGTGAATGTTTAAGATCTATTTAAAGGTAGCATACACTACATCTACCCAGTTACAACATTTTTCTCTGTGTTTACTGAGTGATAGTAGTAATCAATTTTATCAAACATCTAAGGGATCTGTGGATTTGTTTTTGTGGTAACAAATTCACCCCCCCTCTTAGTTAATCCATCTATATTTCCATATATATATATATATATATATATATGGTACAACAGAAGCCACAAAAAATGATGAATCACAAATGTCCTAAGAATGCCTATATTAGGTTAGATTAGTTAAATAACCATCTAGACCAAAATCTAAGACCTAGTACCAAAATTGGCAATGTTATAAGCCCTTGGTCAACTATGGTCAAACATGGTAAAAAGGCATAGAGTACAAGGAATCTATTTTATTTCTTCTTTTAACATGTTTAGGAACTATTTGAGTCATTTGGACTAAGCTTGATTAGTTCTAGTTGCAAGTTTGCATAAATCGAAAAAATTGCTAAAAAGTTGTCAAGCAACTTTAGCAACATTTTGCAAAGTAATGCATAAAATCAACCAATAGCTATAAGAAGTTTGAAATTTTGTTATGACCATTGGAAGGCCTATAATAATTCCTTTCAAAAGGGTGATAGAAAGAGATAATTTACTTTTCAACTTTCAATCAATAAAATGCCCTAGTTTTAGTGTAACCAACATGTTGTTAATCTAGTGTTAAAACCTACATTTTTTATTAGGTGGATGAAGTATACTTCCAATGCATCTGGTTTGAACTCTCCATTTATCTCCTAACTCAAGTTATTGTCATTTTTGCACAAGTAGGTCTAGATTTCTTTCTAACCTAGGGCTTTAAAGGATTTTGCATAGATAGGGATTTCACCATGGAAATCTAATAGTCATTTATTGAAATCCTACAATGGATTTAGGAATGTACTTGTAGGGACACATTATAAATTTGATGCCCTAGGCATGGAAGTCCCATGTGCATGTTAGGAGAAGGATGCAAGATCTACCATAACTTTAACCAGACTTGGCATCAAGGATTGAAATCAAGTTTGTAATTTTTCTAGGGTTTCCCTCACATGTTCTAGTCCTTGGTTTTAAGGATGGAATCCTAGAACATGTAATTCCTTTGTAAATGGAGGCCTAATTTCCCTAGTTTCTTAAGCGAGAAAGTGAAAAAAAAGACCATTTGTTTATGTCATCAAACCTTCATGCCTCAGTATATTTTATAAGTCCCAAAAGGGTATCCAAACAATAATTTTTCCTTGAGTTGTGTGGAGATATTTCCTTCTATGTTTGATTCTTTTCAAAAAGGGCCACTAGCCTTTTAAGTGACTTAACAAAGCAACCATATGCTAGAAATTTCATAGTTGGCTTTTAACCATTGGATCATTCCATTATTGACCTAAATTGACCATTTACATGAGTGTGGGTCTCCCCTAGCCATTTATTGAAGTTTATGGTTGTTTTACCTAATTTTGTCAATTTGTGCATTATGGACAACTTGTGATAAGTTGTCTTGTTCGTAGGGTTCCCTAGAGATTATGTTTTTACCTTTTGGGATCTAGGGTTATTATAACATAATACCATCCTTGATGTACATGTGATTGGTGCTTACACATTTTAATCATCTTACAAAGATATTTGGTTGAAGGAGTTTAGTGACAAGGATTTTTTGACTAGTTGATCATCCATTAATCAATCCCATTAGGCTCCATTGCATCAAGTGGTATGCAGCAGGTCCAAAAATGAATGATAAATCACCAAGGCCCTAAAAATGACTAGATTAGGTTAGATCAACCAAATAGGCATCTATAGACCAAATTGGAAGACCTAGTACCAAGATTGTAAATGTTATAATCCCTTGGTATTTGAGAGATTTGGACTAAGTTTCATTAGTTCTAGTTGTAAGTTTGCAAAAGTGGCAAAAATTATAAAATTTGTTAAAAAGCTGTCAATCAATTTTAGTAACTTTTTGTAAAATAATGCAAAAACTTAACGGACGGCCATAAAAAGTTTGAATTTATTTTATGACTATTGGAAGGCCTACAATAAGCCCTTTTAGATGGGTGATAGGAAGATATAATGTACCTTTTAACTTTCAATCAATAAAATACCCTATTTATATAGTAATCAACCTATTTTACTACATTGTATAGATTTGTACAGATTCATCTATCTCCTAACACAATTTATTATCATTTTTGTACAAGTGGGTCCAAATTTCTTGCTAACTATTGTGGTTCCACAATGCGTGCCCCATTTTGATTCAAAATTGGGACCCCCTTATTTTTTTGGGCTTTTTGGATCCCTAGTCTAGTGTCTAAGTCATTTTTGATGTCTTAACTAGTGGCTTAGTTCTTGTCTAGGTCCTGATTAAGAAACCCAAAGGTTAAGAAATCAGATTTCTAAAGGAACAAGTCATTTTGTATTTTTTTGGTGCACCTATTGCACCTCCCTAGGTGTTTTAATGTGACAAAACTTGTGCAATTATTATTTACGCATATTTATGTCTAGCTACATAGTTGGTGTAGCTATGTAGCTATTCAGTTGGTTGAACTACATAGTTGGTGCACTTGCACAACTATGCAGAAGAGTCCCAAGGTCTATATAAGAGTGTTGGGTCCTCCTCCTCCCTTACCTTGTCTTTTATTTTGCATCCTTAGAGCTTCCACACTGCACTTGTGCACCAAAGCAAGTGTTCTTTCTGCCTCCTTGCTCTACCCAACATCCTACATAAACAAAATGTTAATAAGATTATGGTGTGCATCAGCACACCTCCTCAAGTGCATTGATGTGCACAATCTCTCAAACAAGACACAAAACTTAAGACTATTTTACGATAAATTGGATGCACATCAGTGCACTTCCCTGGGAGCACTAATGTGAACCCAATTTAGTTCTAAGCATTGCTAAAAAATCTCTAAAAGATTTAAAAACACATATTAAGATATCTGCACACTAGCACACCTGCCAAGGTGCACTAATGTGCATTTATTTCATGGTTTCAAAAAATATAAACAAAAGTGCCTTCACCTGAATAGGCTATATAGTGGCATACCTAATTAGATGTGTTACTATGCACACATTTCTAGAAAAATGTTAAAAAATTAAAAAATGTGCACCAGGTGCACCTATTTGGTTCGGCTGGTGTGCAATTTTTTTTTTATGCATTATAGGTGAAAACTAAGTTTTAGATGGGTTTTGAGCAATCTTGGTTTTCGATTTTTTCTTGTATTATTTTTTATGACATTATTAATCTATTTATTGCTCATTTTTCAACTAATGAGCATAATTTTTGTGCAAATTTGATGGCATCTTCATGATCTTCCCTTGGTGAGAAAATGTAATGAAAATTGGTAGTGTTCAAGTTCCAGGGCATTTTGACAAAATTATGATTTCAAGATGACAACTCAAAAATCTGAAATACTAATTTGGGACACGAAGATTTGGGATAATTTTTAAAGATATGCAATAAACCAACTGAGAGGTCTCAAATGATCTCTGCACTAATCTAGTCTGGGGTTGTCAATATAGCATCACACCTAGTGTCATTACAGTCTTCAAAACCTATCATGACACTTGTAGAACATTTTGCTTCTAAAGAGAGGGTTGTAAAGAGCATAATGGGAGATATCATTTTGGATATTTGACACAAAAATATTTAAAAGGTGTTTCATCTCCCAAGGGTAGACCAATTCATTAAAATGACTTACAAGCAAGCAAAAAGATGGTATTGAGAACATATTGATGAGGCTTTTGAGATTATCCAGTCCTCATACCTTGTAGAGAAGAGTCATCTAGGAAAGGAAACTAGAAAAGTGGACATGACAAGAGGGTACATGAAGGAAGACATGAGGAACTCAATCATACTCTTGAGTAGAGTAATGGGAATGCCAATAGCCAAACACCTAATTTTTTTGATTGTGCAATTTATTGAGATAATAAAGAAAGTAGAGATGCCACTAGATTGGGCTTCTACTCTTAGTCAAAATTTGGGTGAACAATTGGTGGTAGCAAAGAAAAATAAGATATTCTATATGACATCATGCTTGGTGTACTTGTTAGCCACAAGAGCCATAGATAACCAAGGCTCTACAAATGGGGTAGTATACAATATGCCAATGCATGGCCATATATTGTATACCCTCGACTAGTAAAGAAAAGGCTTTCAGAGAAAATGAAAGAATACATAATTGTGAATTATGTTTTCATCTTCATCATAATTTAGTTTAAAGAAGGAGATTATGAAAAAAGAATATTAGAGGAGGAAGTTGCACATATATCATTATTTGGGGATTATTATATTTAGTTTTGAATATTTATGTATTTTAGCGTAGAAAGTACAACTATTAACCGTAAGGAGCTCCCTAGATATCCTAATGATAGACTCATCCTCCTATAGATTTCCTAACAAATCTTATCTACCTATGACTAAGTTAGAAAGAAACATAAAATATGTTGGACCTAGCCTATAACTATGGACCTTTTAAGGTAGATTAGATAAAAGATATGCCTTCTTTTGAATGTGAATGAGATCAATATCCATTGGAAGAGTATAATTCTCCTTAGCCATATTTTGACAATATTGAGAGAGTACAATACTTAGAGGGAAAGACATTTCAACATGAGGAATCCATTGAAGATCATTAGATGAATTTTAAAAATGAATACGATGCTTGTATCAGGGATTATTGTAGGATGAATTTGTATTTGGTAGAAAAGGTCTTCAAAATAAAGATTCCATTGAAGACATTACAACAGGATACAGGGGATTTTCTTGATCCTTTGTTGAATAGGGATATAATTGGTGAACAACCTATTATGAATGTCGAGATTAACAAGGAAGAGAACTTGGACATCAATAACACAGCAAGGAACATCATCAAATTGACATAGGATTCGATCAAGAAACCATTCAAACTTAATCCAATTTTAGAGATAGCGATCTTTCATGCACAAGCTTGTCCAACCAAACGTAGAGGGAAAAAGGTCACCATCCCTACATTTATAGCTTAGTTGCTAGTAAGGCTAGAAATGGTGCAGCAACTTGATAGGCTAGTTGATTATTATTGAGCTCAAAATGTAAAAGGTAAGGGATAGAGGAAGAGTAATTCTCCTTAACAAGCTAAACTAGAAGAGGGAGAAATTTTGGCACCTCCATAGCAAGGAGAGGAAAATGTACAAGGGCTAGAAAATGTAGAAGCTACACAAGCCAAAGGTGATCCCCAATTACCACCAATTGCACCAAGCTAAGAGGAAATAGAAACTAAGGTACAAGAGGTTTCCTTTCCTTGACAGAGAGAGCAAGCCTCTCCCTCTACACCAAAAAGAAGGAAGATGAAGACTTCAATGAAGAGGAGACAAAAGTTGATTAAGAAAGTGATTCCTTTTCCGTCTATCCTTGAACCCATTTTGGAAGAGGTAGAAGAAAAGGGTGATGAGGATGAAGAGGATGATCTACCTTTGAGTCAAAGAACTCAACTAGCCAAAGCCATAGAGCAGGAATGAAGGAGAAGTTCCACGATCACATCACCATCTATCCCTGATGAACCCATGTAGACCACTATATTAGAAGATGAAATGTGATAGTAGATAGATGAATAGGATGTGGAGGGCACTGATATCTTTAAGATGTCATATTTTTAGTTTGTGTCCATGGGTACTAAATTGGTTGGGGACAAGATCAAAGACATACCCACCAATCAAACCAAATAGGAGGATTTGACTCATATGCCCCTCGAATCACAAAGACCTGAGATAGTTTCAAAAGCCTAGCTACAAGTCACATTTTTTGTAGACAAGGGATTGACTACCCCTCTTCCTCTAGGTAAAAAAATTGAATAGGTTCAGGTAGAACATATAAAAGAGCCATGTCATCTATCCACTGATGATGTGTCAGAAGAGGGGCATATAGGTGAACAACCTCAACAAACTTCCCAGTTTATAGAGGTGAGAACTATGGTCTCGATAGATATATAGACTACTAGCATAAACCTCTTACAAAGGGAGAAGCCTCCAAAAAGGAGTGATAAGGGGAAAGGTATAACTGAGAAAACACCTTCATCCTCTAAAGGTAAATCTCCAATGCAAAATATTTCAAGGTGGCTTAGAAAGAAGTGATAAGAAACAAGAAGCAACAATTCACTACTGAAGAGGAGGAGAGGATGGAATTGATAGAAGTGCTAAGGAGGCCTAATTCACCTCTAAAGGATGCAAGAGCATTAGCCTTCATCATGAGAAATCAGAGCCAAGACTTGTTTTCTCACATAGCCATCCCTCCTCTAGAATCAAATGTTGATAAACTGACTCCTAGGGATTATCAAATCTAGGAAGTTATGCTTGAAAAGCCAACCATGGAAACTGCAAAGCCGATGGTTACAACATGGATGAAGGAAGTTTTTAGGAGCCTAGAATAGGATGGGGTAGAATTGATAAAAATTTGGTGAAAGAATGAGATCCTTAAGGGATATTTGAGTGAAGTTGTTGGCCCTTTCGATCCTAGTAACCCCGAAGAAACTCTAAATGTAGCAATTCAAAGAAGGGATAGGGGAGCAGTTCAGTTGGACCCATTTTTGAACGACTATTAGTAGTAGTAGGAAAGTTTTGAGGAGAAAGGAATTTTTATTATCCAAGGGAATCTTAAATTATTGCATGTTATGTAGGAGAATGCAAATAAGTTAGTGGCAATTTTGAATCAAGATTTTGGTTTAATGGATGAAGTACATACCTTAGAGGGAAAATATTTACAGGCATTATAGGTAATAAAAGGCCAGAGGTATCAGATGCACACGGACATTTATATAGTAGAGGAACTAGATTTAGTAGATGATTGGATTGAGAAGATTTTAGATGGAAATAAATTAATAGAGTTATTACACACAAAGATTCATAGGCTCAAGGACCAAACCCAAGAGAAAATTTTGGAAGTTAAGAAGCATTATAGTGATGCATGTTTGAAAATTTTTGAGGATGATGCACATGAAAAGTTATAAATTGTAGAGGTAGTAGTTTAGAGATTTTGGAAGGATTTTTATGAAGTTTCTAATGATGAGGATATCTAGCAGGAATTTAGAATAGAAGAAGCTTTGTTATAGCTTGATACAAAACTCGAGGATTTTGCAGAAACTCATATAGGAGTGGATAACTACAGGCAGAAAGTAAAAGATAAATATAATGCCTTAGATCTACTAGATCTGGCTAAAGTCACCAAGATAATTGAGAAATTCAAGGGTAAATATTGAGACATAGCTTTTTTATAAAGGGGATCAAAACTTAGAAGCCAGGATTTCAATTTTGACACTTGGTGAGATTTTGCAATTTTTGGCCTTCGAGGTGCGCTGTTGTGCTAGGTGAGCCAAGTGTGCTGGTGCACTTTTTGAAAAGTGTTTTGGAAGATTTTAAAGAAGTTAGAGGTCTACTAACAGTTAATTGCTAGTTCCAAAATTAGAGCTTTCCATGCATTGAAAATACATTCTGACAGTAGTTTAACTCTGACAGATGCCTAGTAAAGATGATGCTAGTATTTTTGACACTTCCAGAAACTCCTACATCAACTCATGGCTCTCTTCCTCTTATTTTCTCATGTTTTCTTTGTTTCAAGACATGTAAAGGCTCATGCATCCAATTAATGATATAAAAATGGATGGAGTTCTATTAAGCACTAGTTAGAGAGTCAATTTGTACATATTTAGTTTGGTTTATTAATTTAGAAGCATATGATTGCATATAGATATCTCTCACTCTTAACAAAAATTGAGAAGATGATTTCCTATAAATATGGGATTGTAATATTTAATCAAGACTGCCATTATTTTGCAATAATATATGCTTTTGGTGCTTGCATTTGGAGTGTAGTGATTCTTTCCTAAGTGTGTTATGCTTTGTGAATATATATTCATGGAATGCAATTGTGCCAAAAGTTTTATTGGATTGTTTCTGGTTGTGCAATCTTTTAACTCAAGTGTTTCCTATAGTTTTAAGAATTTTGCTAACATATCTAGTTCTAGAAGTGATCACCCATTTGTCCCTTCATAGCTTTTTATCTCACATGAGTGCACTTATCGAGGCCTTGCGATCTGATGAAAAATGAAACATGTTATAGTTGCTAAATTCCCCATCAATGATTGCATTATTGGAATTAAGGAAGCACTAGTCCTACTTTCATTCATTACCCACTGATCTTTTTGAAAGTGTAACTCATAGATGCATTGTTTCCATGGCTTATGTCCATTCGGATTTTACTTTCATGTTATTTGCTTAAACTTCTTCTTACCCTATCCTTGTTATTTTCTTTACTAAACTATTGGTTAAATTAAGAATTCATATAGTGGCATTGTTAGATTGCATTCATCATAAAATAGAAAAATACAAACATATAGTTCTTTTTTGTGTGTTTTATTCTTTTTAAGTAGTGAATAGACTCTACATCTTATCTGAAGTTATTAGAACCTGCAAAGGCCTCCTCATGAACACTCACATTTATCTTCAACTAAGAAAATTCTAGTAGGTTTTAAGGTCACCCAAAACCTTGGAGTCGATCCCCAAGATTACCTTTTTGTGAGAGGAGTTTGAAAGGATTCCTATCGTTAAGCATCGTGCAAAATGAGAGCTCAACACTAACCTAGGGTTTTGAGAGATTTTCAAGCATAGGGAGGAATTTCACCATGGAAATATAATGGGCATTGGTGAAATCCTAATTTTTTTAATGTACTTTGAGATGCAAGTGGTTTTAGGAATGTACTTGTCAAGATCCATTAGAATTTTGATGCCCTTCGCATGCAAGTCCCATGTGCATTCTAGGAAAAGGATGCAACATCTCCTGCAACTTTAACTAGACTTCTCATCAAGGCTTGAAATCAAGTTTGTAATTTATCTAGGATTTCCCTAAAATGTTTCAATCCTTGGTTTTCAAGATGGAGTACTAGAACATGTACTTCCTTTGTAAATGGTAGCCTAATTGCAATAGTTGCCTAAGCAAGAAAGTTAACAAAAGCCCATTTGTTTGTGTCATCAAAACATGGTGCCTTAGTATATTTTTTAAGTCCCAAAAGGGCATCCAAAACAATTTTTTTTCCCTAGGCTGTGTGGAGATATTTCCTTCTAAGTTTGATTCTCATCAAAAAGGGCTACTAGCCTTTTGAGTGACTTAACAAAGCAACCATATGCCAAATGTTGCATAGTTGTATTTTAACCATTGGATCATTCCATTATTGACCTATGTAGACCATTTACATGAGTGTGGGTCCCCCTTGATCATTTCATGAAGTTTAGGGGTTATTTTACCAAGTTATGTCAATACGTGCATTGTGGGCAAATTGTGATTACTTATCTGGTTCATAAGGCTACCTAGTGATTAGTATTTTCCTTGTTGGAGGTTGTGATAACCTAATACCATTCTTGAAGCACTTTTTATTGGTTCTTTCACATTTTGATCATCTTACCAAGGGATTTGGTTGAAGTACATTAGTGCAGAGGGTTTTTGAAGTAGTTTATCATCCATTGATCAATCCTGCTAGGCTCCATTACATCAAGTTCTATGTAGAAGCACTGAAAATGAATGATAAATCACCAAGGTGCTAAGAGTTCCTGGATTATATTAGATCAATCAAATAGGCATCTGTAGATGAAACTGTAAGACCTAGTACCAAGTTTGGTAGTGTTATAAGCCCTTGGTCAACTATGGTAAAATATGGTCAAAGGGAGGATTTTTTTTTATTTCTATTTTTAACATGTTTAGGACCTATTTGAGTCATTTCAAATAAGTTTCATTAGTTCGAGTTGCAAGTTTTCATAAATAGCAAAAATTGTAAAAATTGTTAAAATGTTGTCAATCAAATTTAGGAAATTTTTGTAAAATAATGTAAAAACTTACCCAACCACCATAAAAAGTTGGAAATATTTTTATGACCATTGGAAGGCCTATAATAAGACCTTTCAGATGGGTTATAGGAATAGATAATGTACTTTTCAACTTTTAATCAATAAAATACCCTGGTTATATTGTAATCAACCTATTGTCCTACATTGTATGGATTTGTACGAATTCCTCTAATGTTCAATTCTATGTTTTTGGATAGGTGTATGAAGAATATTTCCAATGCATCTGGTTTTAAGTCTCTATCTATCTCCTAACTCAAGTTTTTGTCACTTTTGCACAAGTTTGTCCAGACTTCCTGCCAACCTAGGGTTTTGAAGGATTTTCAAGCATAGAGAGGGATGTAACATCTCCCATAACTTTAACTAGAGTTGGCATAAAGGCTTGAAATCAAGTTTGTAACTTTTCTAGGGTTTCCCCCAAATGTTCCAATCCTTGGTTTTCAAGATGGAGTCCTAGAATAGGCACTTCGTTTGTAAATGGTGGCCTGATTACCCTAGTTACCTAAGCGAGAAAGTTAACAAAACCCCATTTGTTTGTGTCATCAAACCTTGGTTGCTTTAGTATATTTTGTAAGTCCCAAAAGGGCATCCAAAAAAATATTTTTTCCCCTAGGTTTTGTTGAGATATTTTCTTCTAAGTTTCATTCTCATCAAAAAAGTCTACTGGCCTTTTGAGTGACTTAACAAAGCAACCATATGCTAGAAGTTGCATAGTTGGCCTTTAACCATTGGATCATTCCACTATTGACCTAAGTAGACCATTTCCATGAGTGTGTGTCTCCATGAGTCATTTGATGAATTTTAGGGTTTTCTCACCAAATTATTTCAATATGTGCATGATGCAGGAGCATCCAGAGGTATAAGGGCAATCCTGTGTCACCCAAAAAAAAATGTACTTAGACTTAGTTTCTATTTAATGTGTTTTCATTTTTGGACAGCCATTTGGGTCAAATAAAGGTTCCAACTCTCACAGTTCCACTATCAGTGTGTTAGAAAATCCCAAAAAAATAGGAGCATATAATTGGGCCATCATTTTGGTGAACTAGAAGCTGTGAATTGGCTAGATGAATGTAATTGTAATTTAGAGCATTCCAGAAAAAGAATCAGGTCAAAAGGCCACACGGTTTGAAATTTATTGTAGTTTTTTGAGTTTTGGAGACCTCCTAAGAATGCTTCAAAGTCAGGTTAGGGGCATTAAATAACCTTAAAAGGGCCAAAAAATGGGGTATGAATAAAGTTGGTCCATGGGACTATAGAGCGCTTTGAGAGCTTTCTAAAAATGTAAACGGTTCGTCAATCGGAGCTACGGTTCAAAAGTTATGCCTCCCGAAAGTTCGATTACCATTTCTGGATTCTTCTAGATTTGCACCGACTTCTAACGCAGATTTTGGAACCTTCTATTTGGTCAGTGGATGCCTACTAGCACTTTCTAGAATGTACTCCTAGTCCTTAACCCTTCGGGGTCTATTTAAGGAGATTTCTGGCATTGTAAAAGGCAGTTCGGAGTGGAGTTTGAGAGGAGGTATTGAAAGGATAAATTATCTCCAGATTTATGCTATTGTAAGCCCTTAGGGCATGTCTTGAAGTTTATTTTCTTTGTACTATTTGTACTAGTTTATTTTCTCAATTAATACAATTTCCATTTTTTGTTGTGTCCATTCTGTTCTTGGGTTGTGTCTCCATCAAGTGGTATCAGAGCTAGTTTTCTTGAGTGTGTAGACAGAGTGTCGACTGTGAGGCAGTTTGCACCTAGACTGTGTGGTTGTGGGTTTGAGTTAGAAGATGCCTCCATGAGGAGGTTAGAGCCCTCCAAAGGTAGGTACAAGCATTGCAAGAGGAGCTCCGTAGAGGAGCAAATATTGCCGCAGGTGACAACAGTGAGGATGACAATGAAGAAGAAGTAATGGAACCAGAAGGGGAATTTGACGGGGATGTTTTGAATCATGCAGAGGAAAGGCTTTTTAGGGCCATTACTAAGTTTGGGAAAAGACCTACAATTTAAGTGGGTGTATTTTCAAGAAATCTGAAACTAGATGAGTTGATCGATTGGATCAATGAACTGGAAGAATACTTTGAGTATGAGGATATAAGGGACCTAGATATGGTTAAGTTTGGAAAGGCCAAACTGAAAGGCCATGCCAAGATCTAGTGGCAAGAGGTTCAATTGGAAAGAAACAGAAGAGGAAAGGAGAAGATCACAAGATGGGATCGCATGGTGGACAAATTGAAGAAGCAGTTCATTCCTGTGGACTATGAGCTTGATTTGTTTAAGAAGATGCATGGGTTAAAGCAAGCAGGAAGATCAGTCCAAGAATATACAGAGGAATTTTATCGACTCTTGATTAGAGCGAGGCATGCAGAAGCAAATAAGGAGAAGGTTTCTTGTTATATCAGTGGGTTGCGACCTAGCATCCAGGAGGAATTAAGTCTGCTAAGAATGACTAGCATTGAAAAGGCATACCAGTTTTCCCTATGAGATGAAGAGAAGCTGAATAAAAGGTTTGAAGGAAGACAGAGAGGGTGCGGTCAAGGAGGAAGGGGAAGCGATAGATCATCTAGAGGCCACAATGAAACCCAAAAGAAAAATGAAGATGTGGGTACTAGCAGGAACCAGAGGAATGAGGGTTTCAACCACTCCCTTGATCAAGACTTTTGAAATTAGAGAGGAAGAGGTAGAGGGCATGGACAAGGAAGAGGAGGCTTTTGTGGTACCTATTTCCGTTGTAATGAAGAAGGTCATCGTGCCTTTGAATGCCCTCAATGACAAGGAAGGATAGATAGGAGAGCTGAAGGCCAAGCTAGGGTTGCCCATGTGGATGAGGATGCACAATCATCACATTCAGAGGATGCAGAAAGAGGAGAGACCTTGCTAAATGAAAGAGTCCTACTAAGTGGTGAGATTGAACTAGGACAATGGAGGAGTTTGTTCTATACCAGATGCAAGTGTGAGGATAAATGTTGTGATGTGATCATTGATGGCGGTAGTACTGATAACTTGGTATCAGAAGAGATGGTCTCTAAGCTGAAGCTCAAGAGGGAGAAATAACCCCAGCCCTATTGGATTGCTTGGGTAAAAGATGATCATAAGGTCTTGGTAAGTGAATAATGTTTGGTAAAATTCAAAATTAGGAGTTACCATGATGAAGTTCTCTGTGATGTTATTTTGATGGATGTTTGCCATCTATTATTGGGTAGTCCATGGTAGTTTGATAGACATTGAGTGCATGATGGACATGCAAACACATACTCTCTGACAAAGGATGGAGTTCGCCAAAAATTGAAGCCCATGAGAAAGGAAGGTGAAAAGGTATGTAGCAGTGCTACGATTTGTCTTGTTGATGGAAGGAAGTTTTTAGATGCCATGAAACATCAGCATATGTGCTATGCTTTGATTCCTAGGAAAGATAAAGAAGGTAGTGGTGAAATACCATTTGAAGTTTCGGATTTACTAGGGGAGTTTGGAGATATTATCTCTGATAATGTTCTAGATGGATTGCCACTAGTAAGGAAAATTAGTCATTAGATAGATCTTATTCCAGGAGCTAGTTTTCCTAACAAGGCTGCTCACAGGATGACTCCTACTGAAACAAAGAAGCTAAATAGATAGGTTTAGGAGCTGTTGAGGAAGGGCTTGATTCGAGAGAGCCTGAGTCCATGTGTAGTACCTGCAATACTTGCACCAAAGAAGGATAGAGAGTGGAGGATGTGTACAAATTCTCAAGCTATAAATAGGATAACCATCAAGTACCAGTTCCCTTTGCCAAGGAAGGATGATCTTATGGACTACTTGAGTGGAGCTCAGTACTTCACAAAGATAGATATGAAGAGTGGTTATCATCAGATACGGACTCAAGAAGGAGATGAGTGGAAAATAGCCTTCAAGACCAAGGAGGGTCTTTATGAGTGGTTAGTCATGCCCTTTGGATTGACGAAGACCCCAAGCACCTTCATGCGGTTCATGAATGAGGTACTTAAGAAGTTCTTGGGAAAATTTGTTATTGTCTATTTGGATGATATTTCAATTTTCAGCAAGATTTTGGAAAAACATTTACTGCATATTCATAGTGTCCTTGAAAGGCTAAAGGAAGAGAAACTATTAATTAATCTGAAGAAATGTATCTTTGCAAAAAGGGAGTTAGTCTATTTGGGGTTTGTTATATCACCTCAAGGTCTCAAAATGGATGCAGAGAAGGTAAAAGCCATCTCGGAATGGCCTACTCCAAGGTCTGCTACTGAGGTAAGAACATTTCATGGTCTAGTTAATTTTTACAGGAAGTTTATTAAGAATTTCATTGGCATACGTGCACCCCTAACTGATACAATAAGAGGGGATAGAAAAGAGTTCAAATGGACTGTACCAACTATGAGAAGCTTTGAATTGCTGAAGAAGAAGGTAACAGAACAGCCTGTGTTGGCACTTCTAGATTTTAGAAAGGTTTTCCAGGTAGATTGTGATGCCAGTGGTAGTGCTATTAGGGCTATATTAAGCCAAGAAGGTAAGCCTATTGCATATTTTAGTGAAAAATTGAACGATGCAAAGAAGAAGTATTCTATTTATGATCAAGAGTTCTATGCAATAGTTCAGGCCTTAAACAAATGGAGGCATTAGTTATTGCCAAAGGAATTTTTTTTTTATACTGATCATCAGGCATTACAGTACCTAAATAGCCAAGGTAAATTGAATCAGAGGCATATGAAGTGGGTAGAGTTCTTGCAGAGTTATACATTTGTGTTGAAGCATAGAAGTGGAAAATCTAACAGCATTGCAGATGCACTAAGTAGGAGACAATTGTTGCTTACAGTAATGCAGGTTGAAGTAGTTGGGTTTGATGAACTCAAGAAATTGTACCCCGAGGATCTTGATTTTGCTGAAGCATGGAAAGCTTGTAAAGAGCCTGTTGCTGTACATAGAACCAAGTGGTTAGACTATTTGATTCAGGATGGCATGTTGTTCAAGGGTAGTCAATTGTGCATTCCAAGATGTTCCATGAGGGAAAATCTGATTAAGGAGAAACACAATGGAGGGATGGCAGGACATTTTGGTCAAGATAAGACCATTGCCATTCTTAGAGAACATTATTTTTGGCCTCAAATTTCACAAGATGTGAAGAAGTTTGTATAGAGTTGCGAGGTTTGTCAAGTTTCCAAGGGGTTTAGTCACAATACTGGCCTATATCAGCCATTTTCTGTTCCATCAAGGCCATGGGAGGACATAAGTATGGATTTTGTTCTTGGATTTCCAAGGACACAAAGGGGTAATGACTCAATATTTGTGGTGGTTGATAGGTTCTCCAAAATGGCACATTTCATTCCATTCCACAAAACTCATGATGCTGTCCATATTGCAGACTTGCTTTTCAAAGAGGTGGTAAGACTACATGGTCTTCTAAGGAGTATAGTTTCTGATAGAGATACTAAATTTGTGGGGTATTTCAGGAGGACATTGTGGAAAAAGTTGAGAACACACTTCAAATTCAGTTCCACGCATCACCCACAAACTGATGGCCAAACATAAGTTTGGGCAATTTGCTGAGATGTTTAGTTGGGGATAAGCCCAAGGGGTGGGATTTGATTCTACCATAGGAAGAGTTTTCTTATAATAACTTTGTAAACAGGAGTACTGGAAAATCACCATTCCAAATTGTATATGGGACAAAGCCCAAGGATTGCACTAGAGCTGAGGAAGATAGAATAAGGGGAGATGACAAGTGCTGAAGCTGAGGAATTTGCTGAACATATCAAGTGTCTACATGAGGAGGTTCAGGCACACATTACCAAGATGAATCAAGAGTATAAAGCTAGGGATGATCAAAGGAGAAGACATAAGGAATTCCAAGTAGGGGATCTAGTCATGGTGCACTTTCGAAAAGAAAGATTTCTAGCCGGTACTTACAACAAGCTAAAAATGAAGAAATTTGACCCTTGCAAAATTTTGAAGAAACATGACTCAGGAAATGCATATGAGGTGGAGCTACCAGATCGTATTCACATTTCTCTCATTTTCAACATTGCAGATTTAACAGAGTACCATGATGATGGTGCAGATGAGGAGTTGGTGTTAGAGCCATGTCTGATTCCTACTTCTAAGAAGGAGGAGATAGAAGACATTCTAGATCATCGTGTGGGTAGGAGTACCAGAAATAAGTAGTATGAAGAGTATTTGGTCAAATGGAAAGGACAACCGATCGAGGACTCAAATTGGATTTCAATAGCTGAGGTTTCCCATTCGGGATTTCCTCTACCATTCATAAAGTCACAGGGTCACTTTTCAATCTACCCTGGGTGTCTGATGTAGGAGCATCCAGAGGCATAAGGGCAATCCTGTGTCACCCAAAAAAAAAATTGTACTTAGACTTAGTTTTTTTTTCATGTGTTTTCATTTTTGGACACCCATTTGGGTCAAATAAAGGTTCCAACTCTCACAGTTCCACTATCAGTGTGTTAGAAAATCCCAAAAAAATAAGAGCATGTAATTGGGCCATCATTTTTGGTGAACTAGGAGGTGTGAATTGGCTAGATGAATGTAACTGTAATTTAGAGCATTCTAGAAAAGGAATCAGGTCAAAAGGCCACGCGGTTTGAAAGTTATTGCAATTTTTTGAGTTTTGGAAACCTCCTAAGAATGTTCAAAGTTAGGTTAGGGGCATTAAATGACCTCAAAAAGGGCCAAAAAATGGGGGATGATCGAAGCTTTTCCATAGGGCTATAGAGTGCTTCAAGAGCTTTTCGAAAATGTAAATGGTTCGTCAATCAGAGCTACGGTTCAAAAGTTATGTATCCCAGAAGTTCGGTTACCATTTCTGGATTTTTCTAGATTTGCACCAACTTCTAACGCAGCTTCTGGAACCTTCTATTTGGTCGGTGGATGCCTACTAGCACTTTCTAGAATGTACTCCTAGTGCTTAACCCTCCGAGGTCTATTTAAGGAGATTTCTGGAATTATAAAAGGCAGTTCGGAGTGGAGTTTGAGAGGAGATATTGAAAGGAGAAATTATGTCCAGATTTATGCTATTGTAAGCCCTTAGGGCATGTCTTGAAGTTTATTTTCTTTGTACTATTTGTACTAGCTTATTTTGTCAGTTAATACAATTTCCATTTTCTATTGTGTCCATTCTATTTTTGGGTTGTGTCTCCATCAAGTGGTATTAGAGCTGGTTTTCTTGAGTGTGTAGGGAGAGTGCAGACTGTGAGGCAGTTTGCACCAAGACTGTGTGGTTGTGGGTTTGAGTTAGAAGATGTCTCCACGAAGAGAGCATGGTGGAATGGATAAAGCTATTAATCCTGAGGATGTTAGAGCCCTCCAAAGGTAGGTACAAGCATTGCAAGAGGAGCTCTGTAGAGGAGAAAATGTTGCCGTAGGTGACGATAGTGAGGATGACAATGAAGAAGAAGTAATGGAACCAAAAGGGGAATTTGATGGGGAAGTTTTGAATCATGTAGAGGAAAGGCTTTTTATGGCCATTACTAAGTTTGGGAAAAGACCTACAATTGAAGTGGGTGTATTTTCAGGAAATCTGAAACCAGATGAGTTGATCGATTAGATCAATGAACTGGAAGAATACTTTGAGTATGAGGATATAAGGGACCCAGATAGGGTTAAGTTTGCAAAGGCCAAACTAAAAGGCCATGCCAAAATCTAGTGGCAAGAGGTTCAATTGGAAAGAAATAGAAGAGGAAAGGAGAAGATCACAAGATGGGATCGCATGGTGGACAAATTGAAGAAGCAGTTCATCCCTATGGACTACGAGCTTGATTTTTTTAAGAAGATGCATGGGTTAAAGCAAGCAGGAAGATCGGTCCAAGAATATACAGAGGAATTTTACCGACTCTTGATTAGAGTAGGGCATGCAGAAGCAAATAAGGAGAAGGTTGCTCGTTATATCAGTGGGTTGCGACCTAGCATCCAGGAGGAATTAAGTCTGGTGAGAATGACCAGCATTGAAGAGGCATACCAGTTTTCCCTACGAGTTGAAGAGAAGCAGAATAAAAGGTTTGAAGGAAGACAGAGAGGGTGTGGTTAAGGAGGAAGGGGAAGTGGTAGATCATCTAAAGGCTGCAATGAAACTCAAAAGAAAAATGAAGATGTGGGTACTAACAGGAACCAAAGGAATGAGGGTTTCAACCGCTCCCATGATCAAGACTTTGGAAATTAGAGAGGAAGAGGTAGAGGACATGGACAAGGAAGAGGAGGCTTTCATGGTACCTATTTCCATTACAATGAAGAAGGTCATCGTGCCTTTGAATGCCCTGAACGAAAAGGAAGGACAGATAGGAGATCTGAGGGCCAAGCTAGGGTTGCTCATGTGGATGAGGATGCACAATCATCACATTCAGAGGGTGCAGAAAGAGGAGAGACCCTTGTAAATGAAAGAGTCCTACCAAGTGGTGAGATTGAACCAGGACAACGAAGGAGTTTGTTCTGTACCAAATGCAAGTGTGAGGATAAATGTTGTGATGTGATCATTGATGGTGGTAGCACTGATAACTTGGTATCAGAAGAGATGGTCTCTAAGCTGAAGCTCAAGAGGGAGAAACATCCCCAGCCCTATCAGATTGCTTGGGTAAAAGATGATCATAAGGTCCTGGTAAGTGAACAATGTTTAGTAAAATTCAAAATTGGGAGTTACCATGATGAATTTCTCTGTGATGTTATTTCGATAAATGTTTGCCATCTATTGTTGGGTAGAACATGGTAGCTTGATAGACATGCAGTGCATGATAGACATGTAAACACATACTCTTGGAATGGCCTACTCCAAGGTCTGCTACTGAGGTAAGATCATTTCATGGTCTGGTTAGTTTTTACAGGAAGTTTATTAAGAATTTCAGTGGCATATGTGCACCCCTAACTGATACAATAAGAGGGGATAGAAAAGAGTTCAAATGGATTGTAGCAGCTGCGAGAAGTTTTGAATTGCTGAAGAAGAAGGTAACAAAATAGCCTGTGTTTGCACTTCTCAATTTTAGAAAGGTTTTCCAGGTAGATTGTGATGCCAATCGCAACACTATTGGGGCTGTATTAAGCCAAGAAGGTAAGCCTATTGCATATTTTAGTGAAAAAATGAACGATGCAAAGAAGAAGTATTCTATTTATGATCAAGAGTTTTATGCAATAGTTTAGGCCTTAAAGAAATGGAGGCATTATTTATTGCCAAAGGAATTTGTTTTGTATACTGATCATCAGGCATTACAGTACCCAAATAGCCAAGGTAAATTGAATCAGAGGCATATGAAGTGGGTAGAGTTCTTGCAGAGTTATACATTTGTGTTGAAGCATAGAAGTGGAAAATCTAATAGGGTTGTAGATGCACTAAGTAGGAGACAGTTGTTGCTTACAGTAATGCAGTTTGAAGTAGTTGGGTTTGATGAACTCAAGAAATTGTACCTCGAGGATCCTAATTTTGTTGAAGCATGGAAAGCTTGTAAAGAGCCTGTTGCTGTAGATAGAACCAAGTGGTTAGACTATTTGATTCAGGATGGCATGTTGTTCGAGGATAGTCAATTGTGCATTCCAAGAAGTTCCATGAGGGAAAATCTGATTAAAGAGAAACACAATGGAGGGATGGTAGGACATTTTGGTCGAGATAAGACCATTGCCATTCTTAGAGAACATTATTTCTAGCCTCAAATTTCACAGGATGTGAAGAAGTTTGTACAGAGTTGCCAGGTTTGTCAAGTTGCCAAGGGGTTTAGTCACAATACTGGCCTATATCAGCCATTGCCTGTTCCATCAAGGCCATGGGAGGACATAAGTATGGATTTTGTTCTTGGATTTCCAAGGACACAAAGGGGTAATGACTCAATATTCGTGGTGGTTGATAGGTTCTCCAAAATGGCACATTTCATTCCATTCCACAAAACTCATGATGCTGTCCATATTGCAGACTTGCTTTTCAAAGAGGTGGTAAGACTACATGGTCTTCTAAGGAGTATAGTTTCTAAGAGAGATACTAAATTTGTGGGGTATTTCAGGAGGACATTGTGGAAAAAGTTGAGAACAGACTTCAAATTCAGTTCCATGCATCACCCACAAACTGATGGCCAAACAAAAGTGGTAAACAGAAGTCTGGGCAATTTGCTGAGATGTTTAGTTGGGGATAAGCCCAAGGGGTGGCATTTGATTCTACCATGGGCAGAGTTTTCTTATAATAACTTTGTAAATAGGAGTATTGGAAAATCACCATTCCAAATTGTATATGGGAGTAGCCCAAGGACTGCACCAGAGCTAAGGAAGATAGAACAAGGGGAGAGGACAAGTCTTGAAGCTGAGGAATTTGCTAAACATATCAAGCATCTACATGAGGAGGTTCAAGCACACATCACCAAGATGAATCAAGAGTATAAAGCTGGGGCTGATCAAAGGAGAAGACATAAGGAATTCCAAGTAGGGGATCTAGTCATGGTGCACTTATGAAAAGAAAGATTTCGAGTCGGTACTTACAACAAGATGAAAATGAAGAAATTTGGCCCTTGCAAAATTTTGAAGAAACATGACTCAAGAAATGCATATGAGGTGGACCTACCAAATGTTATTCACATTTCTCCCATTTTGAACATTGCAAATTTAATAGAGTATCATGATGATGGTGCAGATGAGGAGTTTGTGTTAGAGCCATGTCTGATTCCTATTTCTAAGAAGGAGGAAATAGAAGACATTCTAGATTGTCGTGTGGGTAGTAGTACCAGAAATAGGCAGTATGAAGAGTATTTGGTCAAATGGAAAGGACGACCGATCGAGGACTCAACTTGGATTTCAGCAGCTGAGGTTTCCCATTTGGGATTTCCTCTACCATTCATAAAGTGATAGGGTCACTTTTCAATCTACCCTGGGTGTCTGATGCAGGAGCATCCAAAGGTATAAGGGCAATCTTGTGTCACGAAAAAAAAAATGTACTTAGACTTAGTTTCTGTTTCATGTGTTTTCATTTTTGGACACCCATTTGGGTCAAATAAAGGTTCCAACTCTTACAGATCCACTGTCAGTGTGTTAGAAAATCTCAAAAAAATAGGAGCATGTAATTGGGCCATTATTTTGGTGAACTAGAAGGTGTGAATTGGATAGATGAATGTAATTGTAATTTAGAGCATTCTACAAAAAGAATTAGGTCAAAAGGCCACACAGTTTGAAAGTTATTGCAGTTTTTCGAGTTTTGGAGACCTCCTAAGAATGCTTCAAAGTTCGGTTAGGGGAATTAAATTACCTCAAAAAGGGCCAAAAAATGGGGGACGAGCAAAGTTGGTCCATAGGGCTATAGAGCGCTTTGAGAGCTTTCTGAAAATGTAAACAGTTCGTCAATCGAAGCTACGGTTCAAAAGTTAAGCCCCCCAAAAGTTTGGTTACCGTTTCTGGATTCTTCTAGATTTGCACCAACTTCTAATGCAGGTTCTGGAACCTTCTATTTGGTCAGTGGATGCCTACTAGCACTTTCTAGAATGTACTCCTAGTCCTTAACCCTCTGGGGTCTATTTAAGGAGATTTCTGGCATTGTAAAAGGCATTTCAGAGTGGATTTTGTGAGGAGGTATTGAAAGGAGAAATTATCTCCAGATTTATGCTATTGTAAGCCCTTAGGGCATGTCTTGAAGTTTATTTTCTATGTACTGTTTGTACTAGCTTATTTTCTTAGTTAATAAAATTTCTATTTTTTTGTTGTGTCCATTCTGTTCTTGGGTTGTGTGTCCATCAGTGCATTGTGGGAAACATGTGATTAGTTGTCTTATTCATAGGCTTCCCTAGTGATTAGGGTTTCCCTTGTTGGGATGTAGGGTTGTGATGACCTAATACCATCCATGAAGCACTTTTGATTGGTTATTGCAAATTTTGATTATCTTACTAAGAGATTTTGTTGAAGTACTTCATTGAAGAAGGTTTTTGGACTAGTTGATCATCCATTGTTCAATTCCACTAGACTCCATTGCATCAAGTGGTATTAGAGCCATAGATTTGACTAAAGAAGATAAAGAACTCCCTACAAGGGTAACAAATGTTGAACAAGCAATGTTGATAAGCAAACAAAGAGAAACCAATGCTGATCTTGCAAAGAGTTTGAGAGAGCTTGAAGGTAGTGTGGATGAATAAAATGGGGCACAATCTGATGAAGAGGGCCAGAATACTGATGCTAAAGACCTTGAGGAAAATGGTGAAGTGCTTACTAAATAGAGACCTATCTTGAATGCTCCCAAATTCATCGAAAAGAGAACAAATGGGAAGATTTACATCTAAGAGGGGGGTGAATCAGAAGTAACTAACTTTAACCTTTTCAAATTCCTTTAAATAATACCATTCACATGCATCTAATTTATCTAATAAACTTGAAAGTAAATACATGCATGAAAATAGACAACACACAAATTTGGTAACCCAGAAACCCTCCAAAATGAGAAGGTAAAACTAGGGTGGGGATGATACCCACAAAATATCACTACAACAATGTGTAACTATTCAAGGTTACAATGTTTGACCACTTCCAATAGTTTGCCCTATGAAAGGCCTATCTTGTTAAAGACTTTACACTTTTTTAAAAGTGACCTAGTTAAAGGATTTCACTACCCTACTAAACGTAGGCCTGGTTGAAGGACTTTTGAGCATTCACTTGGAATGCCACCCTATTAAAGGATTTTAAAATGGCTGCTAATCCAGCCTAAATCCATAGGATTTCCTTTATCTAATACAATTGCTAGAGAGTATTAGAGAATATTTGACCTGATAGCTTTGAAATCTTCAATTTCTTGTTCCAGATCCTTGTTCTACTCTTAATGATTTGATCCTTGCTTGATCTAATGTGTCACTCTACAATATTCTAATACTCTATTCTTCAATGACTAGATTTTATTATGCTACTCTGTTCTTCACTAAGTCTTTTGAACTCCCCTCTGAAGTTCGCTATAGTTCACCCATACACATTTCACTTGTGCTCATACAATGAGTTTCATCCTCCTTTTAAAGACTTCAAAGACTTAGGGTTAGGTATGAATCTACAATCAATATTATATCTTTATTTCTCACTCATTTCTTGCACTTTTCCTATTGGGTGTATGCATTGTCCATTTTTCTTATTGGTTGCATGCTGATCACATAGGTAATGTAAAAAATTCATTCTTATCTCCAAGATCCTTCGAGATTCATCGCATGTCAGCTTCAAAAATGGTTTACATCTGAGTTTGTGAAGGCACAAACTCATATGTTGATTCTATGTTACTTGGCACATACTAGTTGCTGATGCTAAGCTCATATAGAAAAACTGGTTCACTTGGCTCCTATAGCAGTTCTATTTCACTTGCCATCTATAATTTTCTTGGGACTTGTAGTTCACTTAGCACCTATTGAATTCTCTAACTCGACATACATTGTAGCTCAACTTCTATATTATACTCGATATTGACTTGAGAATTGATTAAGTGTGTTGACACTCAATTGTCAAAACCAATTTGAGACTAATAATCTCCCCCTTTGACATAAGTGGAAAAAAGACTTAACTAGACATTATAAATCTGATCTTCATGAGTATAATTCATATTCTATTCGGCATATGTACAAGACTTCAAAAACTTATTCAAAGTTTTGTATACCTCAAAATCTTGTAACTCCCCCTGAGCTATTGTGCCACTTCCATTCCTGTAACCAAAATTCTTGTACTAAATATGTTTCATGTTGATATATCTAATACTCTTTTCCTTATCTGCCTATATCTATATCTGTGTACCTTCTTCTTCGTGTACTCTGTATCTATTGCCTTTTCACATCTCCTTGCAATTTTCTTTTTAATTGCTTCCATCAAAGAATGTAGTATGTAACCATTCTTATTCACATCTTTCCAAAAACATTATATCTCCTCATTAAACAATGAATTATACTTCCCATAAGTATATTCTCCCCCTTTTATTAGATGCAATAATGAATTGAATATTCTTATTCTCCCCCATTTTTGACTCTTATGTCAAAAGGTACTAAGGATGAATAGAATAATTCGCCAAAAAAATGTTTTATTTACCTCCATAATCATCTTGAGAGAAGCATCCTAACTGTCTAAAGCTATCTCGAATGACTTGTGCTAGATGGTTGTCTCTGTTGCAAGATCAACAAGGCCTTCTAGAGTAGAAAGATTAGGATCTTTCTTTAGTACATTTTCTACATAGGCCTACTCCTTATGAAGTACTTTCAAATGTGGAGTTATGGAGGATTGAATTTGCATCAATTTGGTCTTAATATTGGCCTCTTCTACTATCAACATAGCTAATTCCCTCTATGTGTGAAGCATAGCTACAAAATGCTTCTCACCTTGAGTTGGATCTTTTGGTAGCTGAGTGATATAAATCTTTAGATTTTTCTCCAAGGTCAATATCCTTTGGCTTGTTTCCTATGTGAAGTATGATGAATCACACAATTTGTTGTACAATGAGAATACATTCTCAAGTACTTTCTTCACTTTTTCAAGCTTCTTTGCTAATTCAACTTGTGAAAGTGCTATTTCACTGGATATCTTCTCATTCAATTTCATCTAAAATTTCTTTTCTAACCATTCTAATAATTTGACATTAGTTTCTAGGTCCTAATTCTGTACCTGGTCCACAATGTTGGACAAAATATCCATGATGGGCTAGGTTTCATTAGGTACTTGCAAGTTGAATGCATCAAGAAATATTTCTTTGATTTCTACCAATGCATGCTTCTACCTATGCTGATTTTTAACTATCTCTTATCTCTTCCTCCTTTCTAGTGCCTCTTACACTTCATTGATCTATTGCAGGTTCATGGTTCTTGAGTCATAGCTGGGTATGACTATTTCTACATCAAGTGTAGGGTCTCTATAGTGAAGTACCCTTGCAACCTTGGTAGTGCTCAAGCTTGGTGCTAAAATTTTCAATGATACTACATCAATGCTTAGCTTCTTATTAGGAGTCTATGAGGTAGGAAATTTTACCAACACTTGTATTGCCTCCTACTCCTTAGGGGTTTTATCTACTTCTTTCTCCTCTCCTCTATTTCCTTGACCAATAATGAAAATTTGTGGACGCGCACCTTGACTTTGTGTTGTAGGAACATCTTGTCCTATTTTTTCTTTTGTTTTCTCCTCAGCATTTGTTATCACTTTTATTGTAGAATCAACGTTAGCAATTTTGATTTGTTCTTCTTTCTCTTTGTCTTGATCTATTGAAGCTATGGGAGGTTGTGTGGATTGTTCTTGTGTGCTTTCTTTCTCCCTTGTTATTTCTACTATAGCCTTTTGTAACTCATCAACACTCACCAAAATTGAATTTGTACAAAGTTGTGCTTGTAATGTAGATTGGTGAAGGATCTTCTTGAGATCCTCTGTAGTTAAAGGATTGATGTTCTGAGCTAAAGTGTCAAGAACATCCTATAAAGTTATTATATCTATAGGTGTTGTATGTGGAGGGCTTGGTGGTATAAATTGGGTGTCTTGAACACTCTATTCTTCCTACTTCTCTTCAGCTATTGCCTCTTCACCATGTGTTTCCTCCACTATCTCTTTTTCTATTTCTTTTTCTCCTTCATCTTTTTTTGTCCCTCTTTCTTCCTCTTTCTCATTTTCTTCTTCTTATTCATCATTTCTACCCTCAAATGGGTCTTCCTAACCTTCCTTTATAGTTGTCAAACCATATATTAATTTCCACATTTTTGTGCACTTTTGGACAACATCTTCAATTTGATTTTGCAAGATATTGAAGGCTCTGTATTTGGGTGCAAATTTTTTTTCATGCTTCTTATTTTCCTTTGTTATTTGACCTTTTGTAAGGTTTTATAGTACATGATCCAATGTAGATTCTCTTATCTCTTTCTCCATTTTGAGATAGTAATGCCATTTATTTTCAACGAATGAGCTTAGCTCCTTAGGCATTGAATTATCTAGTTCAAGTGGGGTAGTCTCAAACTTAGCCATCATAGTGTAGATAGATTCTTCCACTATACTTTGTTGTTCTTTTGACAACTTATTGAATTCTATTATCTTTAGACTAGATAAATTTGCATTATCTCTAATATTATTGGAAATATTTTCCAATTTAGATGTGGTAGAGCATCTTACCAATCTAAGTTGTTCTTCATTAGACTCTATTCTTTCCTCATCTAATTCTGGAGGTGCAACATATCTTCTCCTCTTCTTCTGCTCTATAGGAACTTCTTGTTCCTTTGCCCCTTGTGTTAGCCCCTGTGGTTGGCTTGACTAGGCTTGGCTTTGCAGGTTTCTTCTTCTTCCCTTTGGGTTGGGCAACTGGCTACTTTTGAGCTTTCTTTTTCTTTGGCTTAGACTTTGGTGCTTCCTACACAACACCTTCTTCTTCATTTGTATCTTCTCCCATAACTTGGGTTAGGGAAAATGGCCCTTGATCTTGCTCTTCTTCATCACCCTCGACATCTTCACCTTCTTCCTCTGCTTCTTCTATAGTACCTTCCCCAAATTTGGCTTTCAGCTTCTTTACAAGCTTTTCCTTCTTCTTCAAAGTGGAGGTAGTTTTCAACTCCATATCCACCTTAGATCTCTCCATGTCATATGTTCCAAAATATGCAGCATCCTTGTCAATTTACTCTACTAATAAAATAGTTATTGCAACCAATGCTTCATCTATATTTATTTTATACCCAAGAGGTCTCAACTATCTCAATCTTGGTATTTCCACTTGTATGTATGTGTAGTCTATATCTACAAGAAAACAAACTTTATTTACATGTTTCTCTACTAAGGAAACTATAATTTTGAGCCTTTGCTTCATTGATTTCTTAAAGTCCTCAAAATAACTAGTCATCAAGGTCTCAAAATTAGCTCCCATCTTCTCTATGTACTCATTGACCTAAGCTATGATTGACCTATCATTATCCCATGCCAATTTACCAAAAGAAGGGAATTCATTCAATACATAAAAGAAAATACATATCAAAATTGAACCAAATTTTCATTGTGCTCCCTTTGTTCTTCTGATTGCTACTAGATTTTCATTGATCTATTGTAATTGCAGCTTTGTAGCATCATATGTATGATCCTTCTTCACCAGTTTGTATCCAACATCTACTGCAATACAAGGCACAGTATTGAGTTTGTTAGACTGCTAGAATTTTTGCACAATGACCCTAATAGCAAAGTCAACTAGAGGGTCTTGGATAGTGTCAATTTTCATCCCTCACTTATTCCATTTTGCACCTATGTTCTTCTCAATTGCCTCCTTAGAATCACTTCTAAGGGTCTTTGGCTAATCTAGGGTTGGGTACCCAATCACTCTATGAACAATTCTCTTTGTGATATTAATAGGACCATCCTCCAACCATAAACTACCATCATGCACTTGTCTCAACACTAGTCTAATCCATTCTATCTTAAACATTGTAGGGAATTCTAGGGCTGACATTAAACCCCTTCTTTCAACAATTTTGTACTCTTCCTTCAATATTCCATTATCACACAATTTTTCATACACCTCCCTCATTTGCGTGTCACCTATGGCTCCAATTTTGCAGTTATAAAATTTCCTTATGTCTTGAACCATTACTACCTTTGGGGGTATAATGGAAAGGGCTCCTGCTGGGTCATTCTTGTATGCAACCTCTAGGATTGGACAAAAATTGGGTTGTCTAACCTCTTTTGATACTAATTGAACTTCAAATGATTCCTTTTCTTGAGTTTTTCTAGAGCTTGATGCCATTTTACACAATATAGGGTTTCAACACAAAGAAAACATGAAACTGTGTAGCTTGACATAAGTACCTTGAAATCTATTGAATCATGTTTGGAATACTATTGAAATCTTTGTATACATTGGATTCTCTACTTGGGATTCACTCTACACTTTCTCATCTTTACTCTATGTTTGTAATGAAGAAAAATGAATGAAAGTGTTATAATATACCCTATTTTCATCGCATTTATCATTTAGTATGTTTAGAACTATCCACTTAGCTTCTAAAGGATTCTGCATTACTCGATTTCTATTGTCTTTTCACCAATCGACTTCCACTAGAGTATTACTTACTCGGTTTCAATAGAGATTTATTCTTCACTCAACTTCCTCTATAAACTTAGCTCCTACCAATCATTCAGCTCCTACAGTCTTTGACAATCAACATGGCTTGTACTGGATTTTTACTCAGCATCTGAGGGGAACTTGACAACACTTGTGAAATCTTTAATTTTCAAAATTGCATCTTATTTCATGCTAATCTATTCTTTTTTAGTACTTTCATTTCTTAAGAAATGATGTATGATAGAACTTTGTAAATCAGTCCCTTATGCCTTCTGTTGCTTAGTTTGATGAAATGTGACCACTTGACTTGTTAGGTGAAGTGATCCCTTCACTTGCTATGATACTCCCATATTTCTTCTTCCATGTCTTGTTCATTTCTCCTTTGATTTTTTCAACATCTATATTCTCTTTGCCTTTGTCATTCTTTGAGTTGGGTGCCTTTGACTTTGTTGGGCAATTCCTACTAATAAGACCAGTATTCAAGCAACTGAGACATGTGGTTTGGCTCAACCATCTACTATAGTTTCCTCTAAAATGTGTCCTTATGCAATTTTTAGGAATGTGTCCATATTCCTGATAGTAATGACAGCTATACCTGGTGTTGAATTCCCAATTATAGTGATGACCATGATTACCTTCCCTCGTTGCCTAATTTGATGTCCACATAGACATTGATTTGCACTCTAAAGCTCTATGTCCATACTTCTTGCAATTGTAGTAGTGAATTTCAAATTTTCGTGTTCTAATAGTCCTACTCCTATAGTTATGTGCTTGATGTCCTTGCTTTTTTCACTTATGACAAGAACTTGCATTCTTAGACTTATTGTGCTAATGGGCATTCTTGCTCCTGCATACTTTAGAAGTATGTCCAATTTTACCATAGAAATGACAAGTAGGTTTATTGTTCTTACTTTTGTTACTCCTTTCTTCTCTACTCTTGGATGATTCTCCTTGTTTAGTGCTGGTGTAACCAAGTCTTGAAGTATCATTGCTAGCCCTTGGTGATTTTAGTAGTTACTCAAAGTACTTTATGGCCTCATTAGGTTTGTTGGAGCTTTCTACAATCTCCTTCTCTCATTTCAGATCATTTTGTGGTTGTTCATTTTGCATTTTTAGTGTAGAGATTTCAATTTCCTTGACATTTAGTTCATGATGTGCTTTCATCATCTAACTTAGGGTGTCTGGTTGCATGTTTGAGATTCTTGCAAGCTTAATTGACATTTCTTCCAGTCTGTTGGAAAGGTTTCTCTTGTCTTCAATGGCTCTTTTCTTCTATTTAGTTACCTCACAAAGCATCATGGCTTGTGATTCTTGTTTAGGATTGCGTATTCTAATTTCTTTTGCTTGAGCTCTAATCTTCTCCATCGGGTCTACTATTGCTACATCAAACTCTTTGGAATCTCCATTTGAAAAAAAAATTGAGGTGTCAATCTCCTTCTACTATGTGTCATTTTTAGCTATGGAAATTTCTCTTCTTCTTTTTAAGGACTTCTTCGGTTCTCCTCTAGCTTCTTCCAAAGCATGTAAAGCAAGTTGTATGTCAATTGCCTAATTCTCTATAATGTTCCCAAGTTTGTAGAACTCTATTTTTAGATCTTTTCTCTGAGTTGTAAGGCTTCTTCTTGTGAGAACTAGGCTCTAATACCAATTGTTGGAATTAACAAGTGGGAAGATTTACTTCTAAGAGAGAGGGGGGGTGGGGGTGAATCAGAAGTAGCTAACTTTAACCTTTTCAAATTCCTTTAACTGAAACCATTCACAATGCATCTAATCTTCTAATAAAATTGAAAGTAAAGACATGCATGAAAATAGACAACATACAAATTTGGTAACCCATAAGCCCTCCAAAATGAGAAGGTAAAACTGGGTTGGGGATGACACCCACAAAATATCACTGCACTAATGTGTAACTATTCAAGGTTACAATATTTGACCACTTCCAATGGCTTACCCTATGAAAGGCCTATCTTGTTAAAGACTATACACTCTATTAAAAGTGGCCTAGTTAAAGGATTTCACTACCCTACTAAAAGTAGGCGTTGTTAAAGGACTTTTGTACATTCACTTGGAATACCACCCTATTAAAGGATTTACATATGGCTTCTATTCCAATCTAAGTCCATAGGGTTTCCTTTATTTAATACAATTGCTAGAGAGTATTAGAGAATCTTTGACCTAATTGCTTTCCAATCTTCAATTGTTGGTTCTAGATCCTTGTTCTGCTCTTACTGATATGATCCTTGCTTGATCTAATGTGTCACTCTACGATATTTTGATACTTTGTTCTTCAATAACTAGATTCTGCTACGTTGTTATGTTATTCACTAAGTCTTTTTAACTCCCCTTTGAGTTTCGCTATAGTTCACCTATACACTTTTTACTCACACTCATATAATGGGTTTTGGCCTCCTTTTAAAGAATTCAAAGACATAGGGTTAGGTATGAATCTATGATCAATATTAAATCTTCGTTTCCCACTCATTTCTTGCACTTTTCCAATTGTTTACATGCCTTCTCCATTTTTCTTATTCATTGCATGCTGATTACATAGGTAATGTAAAAGATGCGCTCTTATCTCCAGGATTCTTCAAGATTCATCCCATGTCATTTTTAGCTCTGGAAATTTCTCTTCTTCTTTTTAAGGAGTTCTTCAGTTCTCCTCTAGCTTCTTCCAAAGCATGTAAAGCAAGTCGTATGTCAATTGCTTAATTCTCTATGATCTTCCCAAGTTTTTAGACTTCCATTTCTAGATCTTTTGTCTGAGCTGTAAGGCTTCTTCTTGTGAGAACTAGGCTCTGATACCAATTGTTGGAATTAACAAGAGGGAAGATTTACTTCTGAGAGAGGGGGGGTGAATCAGAAGTAGCTAACTTTAACCTTTTCAAATTCCTTTAACTAAAACCATTCACAATGCATCTAATTTATCTAATAAACTTGAAAGTAAAGACATGCATGAAAATAGAAAACATACAAATTAGGTAACCTAGAAACCCTCCAAAATGAGAAGGTAAAACTGGGGTGGGGATGACACCCACAAAATATCACTGCAATAATGTGTAACTGTTCAAGGTTATAATGTTTGACCACTTCCAATGATCTACCCTATGAAAGGGGGTAAAAGCACAAACCTGTGTCACCTTTTATAAAGGAGAAGTGATATCAGAATTTAAAGTCTTCAACTTTAATGAAATAAAAGTGGCATTTTTGCTTAGAATTTGAAGATGATGTAAATTAATGAAATGTGTAAAATTGGATTAAATTTATGTCTATAATTTTTTTAAAGTGTATTTTTTAATTTTTTAAAAATACTAAAAATATAGAATTTTTTTCTCGTCAAACAAATATATGCAAATATTCATATTTTGGTTTGATTTTGGAATATGTTAGAGCTAACATGTATATCTAGTGCGCAGAAAAAGAAAAATTGAAATTCGGCTAATATTTTTGAAGTTATAATTGGTCAAAGTCAAAGTTATCAGAAATAGACAATTTTTTTCTCCTGTCAAACTTTTTCCATCAAATCTACATATTTTTTTTTTAAAATTACATATTCTTGAAGAAGACGCTCTCCTCTAGTGCAGCATAAAAAAAAAATTTAATTTTTTTAACATGACTTACTATTTTTTTCTTATTTTTGAGTAGACATCTTTCTAAATCTTAAGATGCCTACTTGTAATATTTTCAAATTATAACATATTATTCATAATCAAAATTAAAAAAAAATATATGATCATAATTGTGACTCCGAGAACTACAAAAGTATAATTTTAGTTTTTAAAAAAAATTCAATTTAGTAGGTCAAATTGGCCTTCAAAGTGAGAGGTTTACAAAAGTTCTAATTTTTGCTTGTTTGGCTGCCACATAGGCTACCACATAGACTGTTTCGGCCGGAACAGTTTCGACCGGAATAGTTCCAGCCGAAACGGTTCCAGCTGAAACTCCTGTCGGCAGAGTAAACCACCACCAGTTAATGTAACTATTTGATATTAAAAAAAAAAAAAATTTCTTTTAAAAAAAAATAAATATACAGGGTAGTGAAAATTAGAAGAGGGTTTTCAAAAGACAATTAATTTTGAAGCAATTTTCAACAACTGTTCTGCAGATTTAATCAATATTGCAAAGGATCAAATATTTTGAAGGTGCTTTTTTTCTCCTCTAATTATTTTTATTTTTATGTATTATATATTGAACCATTAGCTAATATTTAGTGAAATCTAATTTTTTTTTTTCTTTCTATAGATTGAAATATTCAATGAGTAGTAAAAGGAAAAGATCAAGGAAATATGATAGAAAAAGAGATGACAAAATGAAAGGCCATACAAAACATGATCAAAACCAACCTACTAAAATTCTTGAACATGATGAGATTCATGAAGAAAATGAAAGTAATGAAGAGGAAGAAACTGGCAGTTCTATTGATAGAGACAAATTAGAAAGCATAAAAAATTTGATGGATTTGGATGAAGAACTACTTTTTAACCAAATTCCATCTAAAGATATGATAAATGATAACACTATCAGAAAGCATTGTCAGAACATGTGGGATGAATATTTCAAGGATAAAAGTATATTTGGACAGGCATAATTATTTGTCAAGTTATTTAGGAGAACAAATACGAGACTTGCTTTAGAGTTGTTGGGTGTTCATAACAGGAAAAACCATGCCCATAATATTAATAAAACAGTAGTTGAAAACTTGCAAAATGCTTATAACAAAATTGACAATACAACTCGAGGAGGTGATTTGAGTAGTGCATGCAGAGCATTGATGATTACTATAACTAGTAGAAAATTGACACATAGAAAATAGGTACGTGCAATTTTTGATGTACTACATATATCTAAAAGAATTGTCTAGAGATACATCAAGAGGAGAAATATGCTAGATGATAACATTGAGAATAACTGGGTGAATATTTGTAGAGTTCCTCGAAAAGAAAGGATTTCTGAAGAAGTAAAAAGACAAGTTATTGAATTTTGGACCACACATTCTCGTGTTTCTTCCAACAGGCGTGATACTATACAAATTAAAGATCAAGAAACATGGGCCAAAATTGAACATCCAAAACATTTCATAGATATAAGTCAAAGTGAACTTTTTGAAGCATTCAAACAAGAATTTTCAAATGTCAAAATATGTCAGAGAATGATTGAGATTTTTCTTGAAATTTGCTAAAGAAAATTCTATCCATGCATGCTCTATCACTAATTTTTGTTGACCTTTATTAACCAAGAAACATGATATGGAAAGTGGTGGGGTTTCTTAGGTAATTCGAGTTTCTCTACCATTTAAAAGGAAATAAGATTTTCAATTGAGCTTGAATCAATTAACAAACTACATACCTCACCTTGGCATTTGATCCGTTTCCTGAAGAGACTCCTCTTTTGGGGTGGCTCTTGGGTATGAGGGATCTAAAAAAATGCTTGCCTCATCATTAGACATGCTCATTCCTTAGGTTCAAGATCTCTGTAGTCAAGTTTCTCTTCTTCCACAATTTATTCTCTTCTATCACCTTGATTGTTATTCCTCTTTTCAGGGCATTTTCCTACATGGTTGCAATTATAGCATGTGATAGGCCAATTTCCTCTTTCTTGACCTTTGAAAGAATTTCCTCCACTATAGTTCCCCTTAAAAAAAATTCCTCCATGATCCTTATTCTGATCAATAGATTTTCTTCCACTATTGTGCTCCTTATTCCAAAAATTGTTCTTGCGCTTGAATTTTTTTATTGTTCTCCTTGCCTTTTTTTGATCTTACCTCCTCTTCCATGTTTTTTCCAGCTTGAGTGCTAATTAGTAGCACTTATTCACTGAACTAGGGGTGTAAAGGTTGAGTTCTTTTTGGATGGGTAACTTAAGGACATTCATGTATCTCGCTAGTTTCTTGTCTTCTTCCTCTACTATGTCAGTCTTCATACACAACTTTAACAAATCCTCCATATAGGAACTAACATCTAGATCCTTTTTCTTCAAATTTTTCATAGTCAAAGAAACTAGTTAGGGCTTCTATCCAATCCAATGCTACATCAACATTCATCTTTCTAGTCTTAGATTGGTTTTGAAAATTAAGTGTCAACACACATAACCAATTCTCAAGTCAATTACAAGTATAATATAGAAGCCAAGCTACAATGTATGCCGAGCTAGAGAATTCAATAGTTGCTGAGTAAACTTTAGGTGCCAAGCAATCTTTAGGTGCTAAGAAAATTTTAAGTGCCAAGAAAATTATAGATGTTGAGTCGCTATAGATGTCAAGAAAAATAGAATTGCTATAGGAGCTAAGTGAGCTAGTTTTTCTCTATGAGCTGAGTATCAACAACTAGTATGTGTTGAGTAACACAAAATTAGCATATGAGTCTGTGCCTTCGCAAACTTAGATGTAAAATGTTTTTGAAGCTGACATGGGATGAATCTTGAAGAATCTTGGAGCTAAGAGAAAATCTTTTACATTACCTATGTAATCAGCATGCAACCAATAAGAAAAATGGAGAAGGCATGCAACCAATTGGAAAAGTGCAAGAAATGAGTGGGAAAAAAAGATTTAATATTGATCATAGATTCATACCTAACCCTAAGTCTTTGAAGTCCTTAAAAAGGGGACAAAACCCATCATATGAGTGTGAGTAAAAAGTGTATAGGTGAACTATAGTGAAACTCAAAGGGGAGTTCAAAAGACTTAGTGAAGGACAGAGTAGCATAATAGAATCTAGTCATTGAAGAATAGAGTATTAGAATATCATAGAGTGACACATCAGATCAAGCAAGGATCAGATCATTAAGAGTAGAACAAGGATCTAGAACCAGCAATTGAAGATTGCAAAGCTATCAGGTCAAAGATTCTCTAATACTCTCTAGCAATTGTATTAAATAAAGGAAATCCTATGGACTTAGATTGGACTAGCAGCCATTTGTAAATCCTTTAATAGGGTGGTATTCCAAGTGAATGTACAAAATTCCTTTGACAAAGCCTACTTTTAGTAGGGTAGTGAAATACTTTAACTAGGTAACTTTTAACAAATTGTAAAGTCTTTAATAGCATAGCCCTTGGGTAAAAGCAAAAACATGTGTCACCTTTCGTGATATATTTTATTGTATTGGCCGGAAGACTTTCGGCCAGAATAGTTTTAGTCGAAATGGGTACAACCGAACATGCATGGCATTTGCGCATGCCTACGTGGCTCATACCATTCAACCCGAAACCCATTCGGCTGAAATGATTACGACTGAAACCCCAACCCACAATAAAACTGCCGTAAACCTCTAATGGCTACCATTGTCACTGTTGCAGTTTCTGGAGAGTAGGTCAAGTGTTTCGGCCATAACTGGTTAGTGGTTTTTTCCTCCCCATTTTAAAATAGTTTTTAAACATATTTTTTGATTAATAGATGTTAATTGTACTTAAAGTAGTTGTTTTAGACCTATTTTGTGAGTGAAATACTTAAAATTATTATTTTTTAATATGTTTAAATTATTTAAATTATTTTAGATTGTTTTAGAATGGTATTTAAATTAATTTGTTAACAAAAATGTAGTTAAACATGAGAAAAAACAATAGAAAAACATTAGTTAAAAGTGTAGAAAAGTGTTAAGTTAAAATATAGAAAAATATTAGCAAAAACATTAGGCTACAATATAGAAAAACATTGGGAAAAACATTAGGTTAAAATATAGAAAAACATTAGGTTAAAATGTCAAAAAAATTAGTTTAAAAATGTAGAAAAACATGAGGTAAACATGTAGAAAAACATTAGTAAAAAATGTAGCAAACCTTTAGGGGAAATTATTCAGTTTCTAACATAACCTAATGGATCCAGAGGTGAAACAATAATATCTTATGGTGAAATTAATTTTGACATTAAATACACCTTCTAACATAACCCTATATTAACTACAATCATAACCCATACCACATTCTAACCACAACATAGGCCCTCTACTAACCGAATGAACCACACTTAGATATTGATGATGATCATTTTAACAACTAGTTATTGTTAGTTAATAATGAGTCTTACATTACCAAAAAACACATTAAGATCAGTTAAATGATATGTTTTTAGGTACGTTATCCATGCATCTATGTCTTAAGGGGACAGAGGTATCATAATAGGTAATACTACTTTTTATAGGTTCTAATAAGTCTTAATATGTATTATTAGGATATAATAGGTCTTATTAGGTAATGATGATTCTTACATTACCAAATGACACATAACGACCTCATGATACATTTCTAGGTATTTTTATCCATATATATGTTAAGGGGACCTAGGGACTCCTACTAGGTCATTACGTCTGTTATAGGTTGTAATAGGTATTCATATGTTTACTAGCACATAATAGGTATTGTTAGGTAATAATGAGTCTTACATTGCCAAACAACACATTAAGATCACTTATGTCAATTGCAGTTTTTAGTACATTATCCATACATGTGTGTCTTAAGGGGACATAGGAGTCGTAATAGGTCATAATATTTTTTATAGGTTCTAATAAGTCTTAATATGTATTATTAGGATATAATAGGTCTTATTAGGTAATGATGATTCTTACATTACCAAATGACACATAACGACCTCTTATGATACATTTCTAGGTATTTTTATCCATATATATGTTAAGGGGACCTAAGGACTCCTACGAGGTCATTACGTTTGTTATAGGTTGTAATAGGTATTCATATGTTTACTAGCACATAATAGACTGACCTTACTATCAACCTTAATAAAACTATATCCCATTTACTTTATTAACATTCTTAACTCTAATTCAAACTACTAAATTAAGTCGTGAGTTCTAAATTGTAAAATAGCATTTGCTAACTAAACTCATTTACTGATCTAGTAACAAATTTTTCTATCCCTATGTCCTAACTCTCATCTACACTCCCCATAATCATCAAAGAATTTACATCAAAATCTAGATTTTAGTCAAGAATTATATTTTTTTATTGCATGTATACATGTGTACATTTAGTTATCATTTAATCAAGAAATTTTATTTTATTTTTATTGCATATACATGTATATGTACGAATATTTATTTTTCACATTTGCATGAGCACGTTACAATGTACATTGGATATGGTCTCTAAGATAATTTGTTTTAAAATATATATGTATGTTAGATGATTGAATTTAGCACCATACATTTAATTTGGTGTATTTATATGTACATGTGTTTCAAATTAAATTTAAGTTTTAATTATTTAAATTTAAATACACTTGTATGTTTATATTTGTATATATATGCATGTGCAGATCTCTATATATTTATCACTCTTGTAGTTTCACATTCATATCGTCATATTTATTTTCATATATACATTATGGCATCTAGTTCTGGGGATCGTGCTCCTGCATCCTCAGGGGATGCCAGTGTTCATGGTGGGGTTCAGAGTGTTGAGTCTGGTATAGCACGTAGATTGACCTCCTCCACTCATGATAGACAACAATTATTTAGAGATATAGTTGCAAGATTATCTTGTGCTATGCAGGTTTTGGATACCTCACTTTCCTCTTCTACCACCCTCTGTAATAGGGAGAAGGTCACAATGATGCAAGAGGAGCTATTTCTTATGATTCAAAAAGTTGAATCATACAACCCTTTTAAAGGTATGAGCATTGAGACATTTTATTCTTCTTCATCTCAGAGTGTCACTGGCACTATGAAGTACACACAGATTGACATTGAGGTTTCTACCAGCATGGTGAAATCCATGTTTCCATCTTATGTAGATCATCGTAGAGTTAGAGGCTACTGTGTGACGATGTGTTTTGATCCACTCGTCACACCATTGATGTATCCTCGTTGGTTAGCTACTCATCATAGATGGGCACAGAAGGATGAGTTCCCCCTATATTTATGCAAACAATTGTTTACAGAATTTCATTTACACTATGATGTTGACTATACAGATTATCTAGGGCATGTTGGGCAGGGTTAGGGGAGACTTTCTGACAGATTTAGACGTACGGACACTCTTACACCCGTTAACAAATGGGCAATGGTGGGTCCAAACCTTTTGGTTATGCCAAGAGGTCCACAGATGGCTACTGCATGTGAGAGTGTTCCTGATGACACAATTAGGACACAGATTTTTTCGAGCATCACCACCATCACCACACAATTACACAAGATTTATTCTAATCAATGTGGTAGATATATGCTCAGTCTCGAGGTACTGCTCCCACAACTGCATCATCTAGCACACCTGTTGATGATGATTATGGAATTGCAGACAGACCTTCTCCTGTAGACATTTCTACAGTCTTAGAGGTGGATGCATTGCATCGTTTGGCATCATATTTAGCATCTGATCTTTTAGATGCATATCGAGCATTATCTACACTCTCGGGGATTCCACTTCATGACATGAGCTCTTAGATTAGACATATTTTGTCACGTATAGCAGTCCCAAAGGATTCACAGAGGTAGGAGGACATTCCTGCAACTTCTACTGCTCCTACTGCTACATAGACACTTTGATGTCTTACATGTTATTTGCAGATACATGGTTTATATGGACACTTTGATGTTTTATATGTTATTTTTAGATACATGTTTATATCATGGACACTAAATGATGTTTTATATGTTATTTCTAGATACATGTTTATATGGATATTTTGATGTTTTATATATGTTATTTCCAGACATTTGATACATGATCTATTTTTATACATTTGATATGGGTACATTATATTCTCCAGATATATGCACATGTATATTATTGATCTTTTAATGTACATGTCTATTTTATTGATCTTTTGATGTCTTCATATTTTATGTAACTTATGTATGTGTTATGCACATGTTTCTATATGTTATTCATGTTTTCAATATTCAAGTGTACATGTATATGTATAGTTATTCATCTTAATGCCTTAATCTAAGTGTAATTAACTATATAATTTTAATGGTCGATGTACATAAGAATATAACATATATTTAATGACATGTCTTAATTAATTGTATAATTAACTATATTTAGTCTAATTATATTTAATGTAGATCATGTATTAACTATATTTAATGACACATGCCTTAATTAACTATAATTAACTATATTTAATCTAATTATATTTAATGTCTTAATAATTAACTAAATTTAATGACTTAATTAACTCTATTAATGACTTAATTAACTCTATTTAATGACATACATTCTTAATTAACTATAATTAACATCATTTAATTAAAAAATATAATGTATGTAATATGTAACATAGTTCATATAACATATACATGTAAGAACATATAAAGAGTATGACCTAAAGAATGCATGTTACAACATTTAATTACTATAAGTTAATACATGCAAGAACATAACAATTATATACAAACATAAAGAATATATCATATAAGAACATTTAAAGATTATATGTACATATATACATAACAACATTAACAATCATATGTAAGAAAAAATAAACAATGTACATATAAATACATACAAATACTAAAGGGGTTGTCTTAAGGGGAGGTCGTAAGAGACCTGGTCTTAAATGAGATATCCATGTCGAATTTAAATAAAAATAACAATACATGTCTAATTTTTCATATCCAAGATAAATAATCCAATGTAAAAAAATTTATAAAACAAATATCCTGTCAATATTAAATATGAAAGTATAAGAGCTATACAGGCATAACTCAACTAGAGCTCCACAATAAGTACATAGGTAAACTAGAGCTCCACAAACAATGTATTGTTAGGATCCTCTCTACTTTTTATTATCTCTAGAAGTTTTTCATGTTCTTCAACAGGCAATTTCCACTTTTGATTTCCAGGAAATCCTTTTCTTTCTACTGTTTCAAATTGTAATTTGGTTGCTATAACATGGTTACTGTAGTGTAAAACCTTTTCTCTAGGCTTGTATTCAATAAATTCAATACCACTATCAATTACCCTTGTTTGTTGATAATATGTTCCTTCAATAACAACTGATCCAATTGGATATGATTGTTCATCAACATCTATAGTTCCTTCTAGCAACTTGTGTTTTTCTTTTGTGCATCTTAAAAGATAATAGTCCACATTTTCCGCATTATCTGGTAAGGCTTGAACTGCAAAAATATCTCCTGCATGTATATAAAAAGATAAATATAAATTAATTTTAAAACAAATATACATGTATATTAATTTATATATATGTATATATGCACACAAACCTTCCATAACTAAATAAAAAATGTGCTCATAATCAGCTGAATATATAGGATCATGAATTTCAATGTCAATGTCAACATCTTCAAAAGGAGGCTTTGTAACTATCTCCTTCAAATCCCAATGTGAAATATATCCATTCCCAATATTTTCACATGCACTCACTAGATTTTCTTTAATGTAGTCATCACAAAAACATGTTTTCTCTCTTATTTTAATTACTAGAGGTTTATGGTTTCCTATAGTCATCACTTGATGTAAACTTCTAATTCCAAGAATCATTTGACAATTGTAAGGATTAGATCGATCTATATCTGTTACAAATACAAAAAATAATTGTCATATTTCAAAATAAATATTTAATTAAAAACTCGACTTGATTTGAAAAATACATTAAAAATAAATATAACTTAGTTCACCTTTCACCTCCCAAAAGTAATGCTTATTGTATTTAGTATCTCGAGTAGCAAAATGAACTTTGCACCATTCAACAATTTGATTTGCACTCTCTATCCTATTCCCTGTATGTATATACAATGTGCACGTATATATAAAATTTAAAATATATGCTACTAGATCATTAAACATGCACATCTTAAAAATGCATATATTTACCTCCAAGTTCATGTTGTCGAAGCACACATTTTATACATGCTCTTGCTCCATCATGCTCCCCTTTTCCATGTCCACTTTCAAAGAAATTCCATAAAAACCTAACATTGGTTCTAGCAAGTTGCATTGCTAACCAATTAAATGCTTTTGCAAATTTGAATTGTCCTGTGAACATGAAACATGATAAGTATCTACAATTATCCATGTACATATATCAAATAGAAATAGACATGTCCAAATAAATATAAGTTAAAATAAAGTTAAATAAATGTGTAACTATTTCATGTATACTAACCTACACATCCATCAGACCAAATCCAGTGCTCTAAAACATTTATTCCACAATTTCTGAGATCTTCAGAGAACATTGCAAAACAATGAGCCACATAACTCCTTTCATGAACTCTATTATCACTAATATAGAAATGAACCTCTTTGATAATGATGCGTTCATTTTCATCCAATCTTTCTATCCGATCCACCTCAAATTGTGCATGTCTATAGGTCACTTGCACAAATATTGTAACTTGTTTAGAATGATAATATTGGCTTTCGAGCTTTGTATGAGGTGCAAATATATAATTCTCAAAAAAATCTACAACTAAAAGTATACAACCAGGTGGAAAACAATTTTTGGAATCACGAAACTGTTTAGCTTGCCATCGTGCACCATGACAATGTTGCATATGTGGATATATCAATGGATGAAACTTGGCCATGAACTCATCATAATGCAATTCACTCTCCTTCAATACAATTTTTCTGGATTCATCTCCTCTATTATTTTGGTATGTCTTATATTCATATCTCATCCATGAAACTGGTGTGGATTCATTAATATTCTCAACTTGCATAATTTCAAAAAATTTGTGTAAATATGCACAATCTTCACACTGATTTTTGAAGCATTGCACTTTGAATTCATCTGAATCTTCTAATTTATCACATAATATGGACCTCACAAATTGTGTTGTATTGCTAGGGATGACCAAATTAGGATCAAGTATTGCCATAACTTTTTAAAATGATTGCAAGTGTAGACCAAATTCAACATGATTTCTACAACAACAAGTTTCACGCATCTTATTTATGCATACAAAGGAAGGACAGAGTTTTTTGCAATGTTGTAGAAATGGATGCATCTCACATACTCCTAGTAACACCCTAGAAATATGATGTTAATACTAGCTACCATTGTAAAAAGATACATATTCTATAACAAGGAATGGTGTAACTTTCGCCACGAAGCCCATGCCTTGTCCTAAAGAAATGCCTACTACTATAACCATAGGGGAGAAATAAATGATCAAAGCCTTGAAGGAACCTAATTCCAAAGGTTTTATATTGGTCTCTAAGCCAATGGAGAACATAACTTCCAAAGACCAAGATCCTATTCCCAAAGAAGTGCAAGACCTGCTAAAAAAGTACATTAATGTTACTACTACTAATCTACCCAAAAGCCTCCCTCCCAGTAGAGATATTATTCATTATATTGAATTGATACCAAGCTCTTCCCTACCTAACAAGGAATCCTATAAAATGACCCCAACTCAAAATGTTGAAATTGACAAGAAAGTGAATGATTTGTTGGAAAAAGGCCTTTCAACTTATGACTTGGAAATTTATGCCATGGTACAAGCCCTCAAGAAATGGAGGCACTATCTAATCCCAAAGAAATTTTTAGTATACATTGACAACCATGCATTAAGTTTCGTCAATTCTTAGGAAAAGCTATCTATAAGACATCTCAAATGGATGGAGTAGTTGTAGGCTTATACCTTCAACATCAAAAACAAGAAAGGTATTCTAAACAATGTTGCTAGTGCCCTTAGTAGAAGGGCTAGTCTAGTTGAAGAGGTACAACTTCAGTGTGTGGGAATTGATTCCCTCAAGCATTTAGATGCTGATGATCCTAATTTTGCATAGATTTTTCAAGTTTGTACAAAGATGGTTGGAATACACGATACTATTTTTTCTAAATATCTTATTTAGAATAGACTCCTATTAAAAGGAGCTCAATTATGCATTCCAAAATTCTCAATGAGGAAAAATATCATAAGGAAGAAACACTATGGTGGTCTAGGTGGACCTTTTGGAATTGACAAGACAATAAACATGGTGAAAAGAAGCTATTATTAGCCAAAAATGAACAATGAGGTAAAGAAGTTCATAGAGACTTGTACCAATTATCAACAAGCCAAAGGTTTTTCTACAAATCATGGGTTATATCAACCCTTACCAATCCCCACAATACATTGGGAATCAATCTTCGATTTTCTCATGGGGCTACCTAGAATAGAGCTAGGTTTTGATAGTATTTTTGTGGTAGCAGATAAATTCTATAAAATGGTCCATTTCATACCATGTAAAATAAAAAATGATGCTTCATATATTTCACATCTTCTCTTTAAAGAAGTAGCTATGATCCATGTTTTACCACAAACTATTTTATTTAATAGGGATGTGAAATTTCAGGGCCACTTTTGGAGAACACTCTTCAAGAAACTTGGTGTTGAAATATTTGATTAATTATACATATTGTCTTTGACATAACAAAAAATGTCATATCATTGTTGGTTAGTGTATGCTGACCTTACTTGGGCATTAAAGACAGTTTTCTATATCTACCAATCATTCCAGAGTTTGCCTAGTTCAAAAGAAAGTATCTACCAAGCTGACTCAAGTGCCAAAGGAAAGTTTGCATAAATTGAAGGAAATGTTGGATGCAACAAATGTTAACTGAGCTCACTTGGTTACCAAATAATCTTTTTGAATATAAAATATTGACCAAGTTGACTTGGTTAACATAGGAAAATTATTTCTCATACAGTGTCTATCGAGGAGGGTCAGCTAACAAAGCATTTTCTTGTTTCAACATATTAAGTTCAATTGAATTATTTGTTGATTCTAGCCACTTGAGAAAATGAATATTAATTATTCTAAGATGTATTTAAGCTAACTTGAAATTGTGTATGATATAAGTATAAGGCCAAGTTAAGGATTGAATGTGTTAGTCCATGGAAGATAATTGAATATTTAATGATGCTAAGAGACATCGATTCAAATGGATAAGCAAAATATCCTACAGAAGTTGGAAATATATATTCGATCAAGAAGGATCAAGTGTACAAGCCATAATTGAGATTTATGATTAAAAATTAGGTTGCATCTAAAATCAGGTCATCTCATTGTTACTCTCTAACCATTGTAGTAGTGATCTAAATCTCTTAAAAGAGTTGACTTAACACCTATTTGTAAATCCTCTAACAAGGTGAGATCTCTATTGAATTGTCCTATGCCCTCTAACATGACCATTCCTAATAGGGTAATTAAATCCTCTAATAGGGTCACACCTAATGGTGTGTTTTGTAACCTTTAATAGGGTTGGCTTCTAATAGGGCTCACTTCAAAAGAGTGAAAATTAGTAACTAGTTGCAATTGGTGGTTTTTCCAAAATTGGGTTTCTACGCCAAATCTTGGTGTCAAATGTGTTCATGATATTTCTCTTATGTGTTTGAAACTAAGTTGAAGTAATAGTAATCTCAAATAACATCTTAATTTATTTTCATGTTAAGTATTTTCTAAGCATTTTCAGTATTTATTGAGTTATAACATTTTCTTCGTGTTTGTCGAGCTTCAATAGAATTAATTTTTCACAGAGTTATTTTGTACTGACATCTAAGGGATCTATTATTTATTAGTGGTAATTGATTTATCCCTCTCCTCTTAATTAGTCCTCTTATATTTCCAACAATTAGTATCATAGCTTTTTGTTCTAGCAGAGAAGGTTTCAAGGACCTAAGCTAAAGACCTAGATATCTTACAGAAGAGAGATTCCTAGGTTGAACTAAGACAACTTTTCATCATGAAAATGACTTGTGAAATTACATCTAGCAACTACCAGTGATTTAGGGTGTAAGCATCTTGATGATAAATACAAGACTCCTACTGGAACATTATCAGTTGAAGATATTGCTGAAAACAAGAATCATAACATCATGATGATTGAAATTGCATCTACTCTTAATTATGTTGAATTTTATGAAGTCAAAGACTATATTACAACACATGAAATTTGGATCAAATTGAAGGAAATCTATGGAGGAGATGATAATGTAAGAAGATCTAAAGCTGAAAGTCTGAAAGGATAATTTGATTAGATGAAGGTGAGATAAGATGAAAATAATGCCAAATATGTTGTAAGAATCAAAGAAAGTGTTAAGTGTAATCAAACCATGTGGAGGAGACATTGATGATAAAATAGCTCTAAGTATGATATATAGAACCCTTCTTCCTATCTATGCAATTAGAGTATCTTCTATTCAAGAGATGAGATATGATCCAAATAGTAATATAACTTTGGATGCTCTAGTTGGAAGCTTGATATCTTTTGAGTTGGATAGCTATGATAACTATGTTCCTAGTTCCAAAGGTATTGAGTCTACATTTAAAGCTAAAGTCTCGCTCAAGAAAAGGAGTAAGAAAAAAAAGGACAATTAATAGGGAAGTGAAGAAGAAGAAGAAATTTTTGACTATGATCTTGAAGTTTTTGAAGCCCTACTTGCAAGGAAATATTCAAAACGTAGAGGAAAGTAAAAAGGTAAGATTCCACTAATCTACTTTTCTTGTGAAGAAGTTGGTCACATTACTACTAGGTACCTAAATAAAGAAAACAAGGATGAAAAGAAAAATAATAAGTACAAAGGCAAAGGAATTTGAGAACTACAAGGAGTACAAGGAAAAAGGAATGAAAGCTTGTTTTATGGCTAAAGATTCTGATAACAATGAAGATGGAATGGTATATATTATTGTAAAATATGAATCTGATGATGAAGGAGGTAAGATGGCAGCTATCTCTCAAATTAGAAAAAAGTGATACATGGATCATTGATAGTGGTTGCTCTCATCATAGGACTGGAGACAAAAAAACGTTTGAGCACATGGAATATTATGATAGTGCTAATGTGAGATTTAGAAACAATGAACCTTGTTACATAAAAGGAAAAGAATGTATTTCATTAACCAACAAACTTAGATGTGATAATGCTTATTGGGTTGAAAGACTAAAGCATAATCTACTGAGTGTGGCATAGTTGAATAAAATTGGATTCAAGGTAGAATTTATGAATGGGAAGGCCAAACTATTGGATGGAAAAGGAAATTTGGTTGGATCTGGCAAACAAACAAAAGGTAACCTATTCTATCTTAATCTCAATGATAGTTAATATTTTATTGCTCAAGTAGAAGAAAGCTGGTTATGGCACAAAAGATTATGTCATGTAAAATTTGATAACTTGGTTAAGATAGCCAAACATAAAAGAGTAAGAGGTATTCCTAGCTTGAGGAAACCTGATATGGGTCTATGCAAAAATTGTCAAATTGGTAAGATGAGAAAGACTAGTTTCAAAAGAAAGAATTATCATTCTGAAGAAGTCTTAGAACTTGTGCATATAGACTTATGTGGAGCTATTTGGATAAATAGTTACAATGAAGATGAGGTTTTTATTCTTTTTGTTGATAACTATTCTTGAAATATGACCGTAGTGCATCTAAAAGAAAAATTAGAAGCCTTTCAAAAATTCATGTGGTATTTGGAAAGAGTAGAAAAAGTAATTGGAGAGAAGCTAAAAAATTTAAGATTAGACAAAGGTGCTAAATTCATTTCCAATGAATTAAATGAATTTTTCATTGAAGAAGGAATTAAAAGACAAGTATCAACCCCTAGTACACCTCAGTAGAATGGTAAAGCTGAAAGAAGGAACATATACATCATGGACTATGCAAGAATATTGATGATATAAAAGAATGTTGCGATAAAATATTGGAAGGAAGTAATCAACACTATAGTACATACCTTAAATGTAGTACAACTAAAGAAAGACTCAAATCACAGTTCGTATCAACTATGGTATGGCTTCAAACCTAATGTATGTTACTTAAAAGTATTTGGCAACAAATGTTAGATAATGAAAGAATCTAGGAAAGGTAAATTTGATATCAAAGGTGATGAAGGAATATTCCAAGGATACTTCTATAGAAGTAAAGCATACAAATGTGTGAACTTATCCACTCATAAAATCACAGAAAGTGCACATGTGAGAACTAATGAGTTTGCAGAAAAGATTGAAGAAGAAAGCAACAAAGAGCCTAAGGATTACAAAAGATTTATTTACTACGAACATGATACCCCACCAAATCTATCTGGAAGAAAGGAGGCTTTACCTTCCAAATAAAAAATAATTTCAACAGTGACCAAGTTGCAAATAGTGCAACCTGAGTCATAGTTAGAGGCTATCGAGCTACTATAAGAGTAAACAAACTATGATGGACATGAGACATAGATAGTGGGACCCAAGCTTAATACTAAAGTTCATGATAAAATTAGTGAAACAAACTCCAAATCCAAAGAACCTATGTTAGTAAGATATGTTAGATGACATCATACACTTGACCAGATCATTTGAGACAAATCAGATGGAATAATGACAAGAAAAAAACTCAAAGGTAGATGTTTACTTGTTGAATTTGAACCTAGAAATGTTAAAGATTCTTTGGATAATGAAATTTGGATTGAAGAAATGAATGAAGAAATAGAATAGATAGAGAAGAACAAAACTTGGACTCTTGTTCCTAGACCCAAGAATAAAAATATAATTGGCACAAAGTGGGCATTCAAATATAAGCTAAATGATGATGGAGAAGTTTCTAGAAACAAAGAAAGGTTAGTTTGTATAGTTTATTCTCAAGAAGAAGCTATTGATTATGGTTAAACTTTTGCTCATATTGCAAGATTAGAAGTTGTTAAAACTTTACTAGCATATGCAACTCATAGAGGATTTAAAGTTTATCAAATGGATGTAAAATCAATATTCTTGAATGGAATTCTTGATGAGGAAGTCTACATTGAACAACCTAAAGGATTTGTAGATCCTAGCAAAAGGGACATGGTCTGAAAATTACACAAGGCATTATATGGTCTCAAGAAATCTCCTCGAGCTTGGTATGAAAGACTTCATAACTACTTGATATAGATTGGTTTTCAAAGAACAAATGATAACAATAGTTTGTATATCAAAGAAGGAACAAACAAAAAGCTTATGTTGGTAGAAATATTCATTGATGATACTTTATTCAGAGGAAATGATGACTTATGCAAGGCATTTTTGGAAGAAATAAGTAAATAACTAAGATTTCTATGTTTGGAGAGATAAAATTATTTGTCAGATTATAGATCTAGTAGAAGAAAAATGGTATCTACATTACTCAGTCTAAATATATTAAGGAGATACCAAAAAAATTTAGAATGGAAGATTCAAGACCAATTAGGACTCCTATGTCAACTGGTCATAAAATTTCCAAAAATGATGATTCCAAAGAGGTAGATCAAACCACATATAGATCAATGATTGGAAAATTGTAGTATGTAGTGCATACAAGGCTTGATATTGCATTAGGAATTGGTATGGTGGCAAGATTCTCAGAAAATCACATGGTGGCAATCAAAAGAATCATGAGACATTTGAAAGTTACTGAAGACTATGGTTTATGGTACAAATTAGGAGGTAGTTTGGACTTAAAATTATTCATAAATGCTGATTAGCCAAAAAGTATTGATCATAGAAAAAGCACCAATAGTGGAGCATTATTTCTTAGTAAAAGACTAGTACCTTTGACAAGGAATCAATAGAATTGTATCTCTTAGTCCATAGCAGAGGTAGAATATGTGGCAAATAAACTCAATTGTTCTAATATTGTTTTGTTCAAATAACTATTGGTAGGTATGAAGATAGAGATCAAGGATCCAATAGTCATATATTGTGATAAAACAAGTGTAATCAATATATTAAAGAATCCAATGATGCATACCAAAAGTAAATACATTGCTATAAAATATCATTTCTTGAGAGATTTTGTACAAGATAAATAAGTTATACTGGAGTATGTCAATACAAAAGGAAAAATTGCAGACATATTCACCAAGCCATTACCTAAGGATGTATTTCTATATCTAAGAGGTAAGCTAGGGTTCATTCCCCTCTCTGAAGCTCACTGAATGAAGTTTAGTGATGCATCAACCAAACCATGTTGAAGATCAATCAATTGGTGTAGTATTGACAAGGGCATATTCCAAATGAATTAGTACTTGAGGTACATTAATATTCACTAATTATTGTCTTTGGCATGAGATGTCAAAGATGGAGAGTGAACTTGGTCTAACATCAAAGGCAGAGTTTTCTATCACAAGAAGTTGTAGTAGATAGGAGTTTTTTGTTAGAGGGAGAAACTGAAGGTAAAAAGAGTTCACACTAATAGAGGGAGTTTTCATGGATAAGAATCTGAATGAAACTAAGGATATGTTCCTTACCTTGTTCCTTACTCTAAAAATGTCATTGAACTATGACATATTGTGTTGCCATCAATACCAAAGAGGGATATTATTGAAATAGTTAATTAATTGTGTATTTTCTTTGATGTTACAAAACACATCATATCATTTCTAGTCAGTGTATGTCAAATTCACTTGGGCATTGAAGATAGTTTTTTGTGTCTACCAAGCATTCCACTATTTTCCTAGTTTAGAAAGTAGTATCTACAGAGTTGACTCAGGTGACAAAGGAAGGTTTGTGGACATTGAGTGTTAATCAAGCTCACTCGGTTAATGAAGGAAATGTTGGAAGGAACCAGTGCTAGCTGAGCTCACTCAGTTACCAAAGGAACTTTGTGAATATGAAGTGTTGAGTGAGTTTACTTGGTTAATATAGGAAAATGATTTCTTAGTTAGTGTCTACTAAGTAGGGTTGACTAATGCAGGATTTTCTTGTTTTGGTATATTAAGTTCAATTGAATTATCTATTGATTCTAGCCAATTGAGGAGATGAATATTAATTATTCTAAGATACATATTCAAGTCAACTTGACATTGTGTATGATATGAGTATATGGTCTAGTTGAGAATTGAATGTGTGAGTGAATGGGAGATAACTGAAGATTTAATTCAATGCTAAGAGGAAGCAAATAAAAAGGATAAGAAGAATATCTTTGAGAAGCTAAAAATATATATTCAATCACGAAAGATCAAGTATACAAGCCAAAATTGAGATTTATAATCAAAAATTCAATTACATCCGAAATCATGTCATCTCATTGTTACTCTCTAACCATTGCAACAATGATCTGAATCTCTTAACAAAGTTGGCCTAATAGCTTTTTGTAAATCTGCTAACAAGTTGACATTTCTGTTGAATTGTCCTCAGACCTCTAACAAGGCCACTCTTAATAGGGTGATTAAATCATCTAATAAGGTAACACCTACTAATGTGTTTTTCAACCATTAATAGGGTTGGCTCCTAACAAAGCTCACTTTAAAATAGTGAAAATCAATAATTAGTTGCAATTTGTGATTTTTCTCGAATTAGGTTTTGACTTTAAATCTTGGTGTCAAATGTGTTCATACTATTTCTCTTATGTGTATGCAACGAAGTTAACATAATAGTAATCTTAGATAACATCTTAATATTTTCATGTTATGTATTTGCCAAGCATTCTTAGTGTGTTTGTCTAGGTTTAGAAGAATTCAGTTTTAACAGAGTTGTTTTTTACTGAAATCTAAGGGATTTGGGATTTATTTTAGTGGTAATTGATTCACCCCTCCCCTCTCAATTACTCCTTGTATATTTCCAACACTTGGTACTAATCTAGCCTACAATTCTAGCTACCATCCATAAACTGATGGGGTACTGAGTGGTGAATAGATCCTTAGGATATCTTCTAAGATGCCCAACCAAACACTATGCTCAAAGTTGGGATCTACTTTTTCCTCAAGAAGAATTTTCATTTAATCAATCCATGAATAGATCAATAGGAAAAACACCTTTCTAAATAGTATATGACCTTCATCTCAAGGGACCATTGGACCTAGTAGAACTACCACCAAAATTCAAGATAAGTGCTCAAGGAGAAGAATTGGCAGAACTTATTGTATAAGTGCAAAATGAGGTCAAAGAAGAATTGCAAAGATCTACATTGAAATACAAGGAACATGCTACAAAAGGAGAAGGGAATTCCCCTTCAAAGTTTGAGACAAGGTTTTGGCATATTTGATAAAAGAGAGGCCACCTAAGGTTAGATATTCCAAACTTTAGATGAAGAAAGTTGGACTATGCAACATACTCAACAAGATGGGTGAAAGTGCATATGAGATCTCTCTTCCCCCTACCTTGCAAATTTCTCCAGTCTTCAATGTTGTAGACCTCACCTGATAAAAAGAGGCATAGATAATTCAGCAAGTGGACAAGGTGAGAAAGTAGTCATCCATGATGAAAGCTATGTAATTGATCTCCCTTAAGAAAACCACTTGAGTCAGAAGAGATTTTAGATTCCAAGTTCCTAAAGTAGACTAGAACCATGAAGTACATGTAGTACTTAGTCAATTGGAAAGGAATCCCCATTATTGATGCAACTTAGATGATAGAAGACCAAATCAAACAACATGTTACTTCCATGGAAAAATTTCCCTCAAGTAGGAACTTGATTTTTCCAAGTCAAGGGGAGTCTAGTGTAGGAGCACCAACAATGAATGATGAATCACCAAGTTTCTCTGAATACCTAGATTAGGTTAGATCAATCAAATTGGTATCTAGACCAAAGTGTAAGACCTAGTACCAAGATTGGCAATGTTATAAGCCGTTGGTCAACTATGGTTAGAGATGGTCAAAGGGGCTAGAATCTTAGTATTTTGTTTTATTTATTTTTTTAACATGTTTAGGACCTATTTGAGTGATTTGGACTAAGTTTTACTAGTTCTAGTTGCAAGTTTGCAAAAATTGCTAAAAAGTTGTCAAGCAATTTTAGTAACTTGTCTCAAAATAATGCAAAAACTTACCATTGGAATTCCTATAATAAGCCATTTTAGGTGGGTTATAGGTAGAGATAATATACTTTTTAACTTTTAATCAATAAAATATCTTGTTTATATTATAATCATCCTATGGTCTTGCATTCTACAAATTTGTATAGATTTATCTTGTGTTCAAACCTACATTTTTGTATAGATGGATGAAGTTTCTTTCCAATTCATCTAGTTTGAAGCCTCCATCTATCTCCTAACTCACATTATTTTCATTTTTGCACAAGTAGGTTTGAATTTCATGCTAACCTAGGATTTTGAAGTATTTTAAAAAACAAAGAGGGATTTCACCAAGGAAATATTGTGAGCATTGCTGAAATTTTATATTTTGTAATGCACTTTAAGATGCAAGTGGTTTTAGGAATGTACTTGTAGGGACCCATTATATAATTGATGCCCAAGGCATGCAAGTCCCATGTGCATACTAGGAAAAGGATGCAACATCTCCCAGAACTTTAACTAGACTTGGCATCAGTGCTTGAAATAAAGTTTGTAACTTTTTTAGGGCTTACCTCACAGGTACCCATCCTTTTTTTGTAGGATAGAGTCTTGGAACATGTACTTCCTTTGTAAATGGAGTCTTAATTGCATTAGTTTCCTAATCAAGAAAGTGAACAAAAGGCCATTTTTTTGTGTCATCAAACCTTGCTACCTTAGTATATTTTGTAAGTCCCAAAAGGGTGTCCAAAATAGTAATTTTTTCCATAGGTTCTATGGAGATATTTCCTTCTATGTTTGATTCTCATAAAAAATGATACTAGCCTTTATAGTGAGTTAACAAAGCAACCATATGCCAGAAGCTACATAGTTGGCTTTTAACCATTGGATCATACCACTATTGATGTAAATAGACCATTTCCATGAGTATGTGTCTCCCATGGTGATTTCATGAAGTTTATTGTTGTTTTAATAAATTGTGTCAATTTGTGCATTGTGGGAAACTTGTGATAAGCTCTCTTTCTCATAGGGTTTTCCTTGTTGGGATGTAGAGTTGTAATAACCTAATACCATCCTTCAAGCACTTGTGATTTTTGCTTGCACATTTTGATCATAATACCAAGATATTTGATTGAAGGACTTTAGTGAAGAGGGTTTTTGGACCAATTATCAATCCCACTAGGCTCCATTGCATTAATACATAAATATATTGTTAGAAATTCTTTTAGAAAAACTAAGGGGGGTTGAATCAGTTATTCAAGGTCCAACATGTCCAATTCAAAAAATTTTAGTAAGTGTAATCAGCCCATTCATCCATTCATTCATCCAAGCTTTAACATTCCTATTTAGCAAGTTACCATAAATCAACATGCAAGCATAACACATAAAAGATAAACACATAACATGGTGATTTATGTGAAAATCCAATTTGGGAAAAACCACCAGTGACATGCTACTCAATTCTCACTCTTCTGAAGTGATTCCCTATGAAAGGCCTCCCCTATTAAAGGATTACAACACTCTGTTAAATGTGATCTTAATAGAGGATTTAACCACCATGTTAGAAGTGGGCCTTGTTAGAGGACTTTAGAACATTCACTTGGAATGTCACCTTGTTAAAGGATTTACAAATGGCTATTAGGCCAACCTAAGTCCATAGGATTTGCCTATCTAATAAAATTGCTAGAGAGTATTAGAAAGTCTTTGACCTAATTACAACATTCAACTTAACTTGCAGATCTCAAATAACTTCTTTAGCTCTTCACATTGCCTAGCCTTCAATCTCTGCAACTCTGGCAACTTGCTCTCCTTTCAAGCTTAGTCTCCTTGAGTCTCCATGCTCACTGTACTAGTGAAATCATCTCTTCTTGACCACTTGTAGAAGTAGAGCCTTTATCCTCTTCCTACTCCTAGATGTCTCCACCTTAACACCCTTCTAATCACTTCACAATTTGACACCTCATCAATAGCAGGATCAACAACATTTTCTTCTTGGTCTATGACTCCTCAAATAGAAGTCTTGGAGTTCCTTTACCACTTGATTCTTACTTCCTTTAATTTCAATTCATATGTATTAGGTAGGATTCATTGTATCTAACACGTATTTTGTTTCCTCTAGAAACTTCTTGAATAATCCTTTTGAATTCACCCAAAAATGGTTTACATAGAATTCTGTTGCACGAGCTCATCATCCTTATCCTCCAAATGATTCAAAAAAATCTAGGTAACAACTTTGTCAACTCAAATTTGGAAAATCTTCATCCTTTCAAATAATGCAACACCTCAACACTATTGAAATACTGGTGCTCGACACATACTGAGTTAGTCAACATCAACTATATTTCTACTGATGCTCGGCGCCTAAAGTTCACTCGACACCAACTAAGATTTTTTGATGCTCAGCACCTGAACTTCACTTAGCACATGAAGATCACTTGGCACACACTAGAATTTCCTTTTGCTTAGCTCCAACTAAGAATTTCCTTAGCTTCAACTAGCTTGCTCGGCACCCACTAATGAACTTAGTTTAAGCTTCGTAGTCAACCTTGTTACAACTTATTCCTACAATGTTTCTAACTATGACCAAGCTCTGTATCTTTGAGTATGTTATTAATAAATCATTTAACCATTGTCTTAACTTATCCTTGCATTTCATTACACCATCATAACTCAACCTTTCCCTTAGGTACTCTTGTTACATCTTGTTGATCAAATCCTCTTCATCAATTAGCTAACTAATAGTACTTGGATCTTATAAGAAAATTTAATTCCTATAAATAATAGGTTTGACATCAATGACAAAATAATGATTGAAAACATTCTGTTAACAATATTCTCCCTCTTTGATCTTCAGCAATGAGCTTTTCAATCAGATTTCCAACATATATATACACATATATACATATATATATAAATATGTGTGTATATATATATATATATATCTTTGTGTGTGTGTGTGTGTGTGTGTGTGTGTGTGTGTTCATAATTCTTGAAATATATGGTTATATATTTATTCTTGTAGGTAAATACATGGTTGTATCATTTTATTTGTTCATTTTGGCACTATGGGTACTTATTGTTTTTTTCCCTCACATTTCTCTTAATTTCTTTATTCTCATTATTCTTTCTCTTTTTATTAATTACTTATCCCCTTGGCTTTTGTGCTGCCCTCCTTGGTCCCCTCTCCTTTTCTTTTTATCTAGCCCAAGTTTGCAACCTATTATTTTTTATCTTATCTCCCTCATCCTGATGATGGATCATTGAGTATGAACCATAACATTGATGCTGATAAACTCACACATAATCTCATCCAAAAGCATAAATACAATATCATGGATTGTGAAAATTTGTCACTATCTTTATGTTCATTTCATGTTTCAGATTTTATGTGCATGTGTGTGTTGATTTAATGTTCATATATATGATATGTGTATGTTCATTTCATATTTAGGAGTAATATGTGTATTTTCATTTCATGTTTCATGCTTATATCTGTAAGTTCATTTAACGTGCATATAACTAATATTTATATGTTTATTCAATGCATGTGACTTATACATATGTATGCTCACTTCATGTTTAGGACATATATCTTCACGAATCACTAATCATTAATCATGCACTATAAGATGTTGAATCACCTATATTGAACCACACATACCTAATCATCATATGTGTGTGTGTGTGTGTGTGTGTGTGTGGATATATATATATATATACATATACATATATGTATATGTATATATATATATGTGTATATGTATATATATATATATGTATATGTATATGTATATGTATATGTATATATATATATATATGTATATGTATATGTAGATATATGTATATGTATATGTATATACATATATGTGTATATGTATATATATATACATATATGTGTATATGTATATATATATACATATACATATATGTATATATATATATACATATATGTGTATATGTATATATATATACATATACATATATATATATATATATATATGTATATATATATGCATATATGTACATATATCTGCATATATATATACATATATATATATATACATATATATATATATATACATATATATATATATATACATATATATATATATATATATATCTATATATATATGTGTATATATATATGCATATATTTGTACATATACATATACATATATATATATATATATATATATATATATATATATGCATATATATGTACATATATATATACACACACATATACATGTATGTATACATGTATACATGTATATATCTATCTATCTATCTATATATATATATGTGTGTGTGTGTGTGTGTGTGTGTGTGTGTGTGTGTGTGTAACCACACACACACACACACACACACACACACACACATATCTAATTTCATAAACCATATAATGTTAAGTTATCTAGAAGTGAATCAATAATGCCTAATAATTAAGTATGCATGTCGTAATACTTTGAATCATCTAGAATCAAATCAATTCAATGTTCAAAATCATTAATCATGCATACTATATAATATTTAATGATACCTAAAATTTAATCAATCATATCTAATCTTAATGTGTGTGTGTGTGTGTGTGTGTGTGTGTGTGTGTGTGTGTGTGTGTGTGTCTGTGTGTGTGTAATCATAAACTAGAAATGTGTATCATGTCTAATTGTAAACATATACATCATGTTGACCATAACTTAGAAATATATTATATGAATAGTCATATATCAAACCACATAAATATATCATGTATCACAAATTGATTATAAACATGTATATGTATATATCAATACATATAAATTTCAAATCATAAATGTATATTATTCACTCGATAGATCAATGATAAATTAATCATATCACATACATCCTAAAGTAGAGAGTCACCCAAGAGAAAATAATTAGAGAAACCCTATGAGAAAGACTCATGAGCATCACATTCCTGCAAACTATCAACCAATCACCAAAAGATGTGTACACCAATTTTTTTGATATACATATTAAAAATATATATAAGAAATTAAATGGATTGATACAAGTATACATGTGTACAATTTAATTTAAAAGTTTTTTTAATAATCACCTAAGCACTAATGGGAACCACACCTATCATATTTTTACTTCCACTAGTGGTGGTGTGACGTCAATAATGTCTCTCCTCCTACCATGATTAGAGACCATAATAGAATAAGTACGCTCTAGTACTCTTCCCAAAAAAATATTATTTATTTATAAATATCAATACCTTACTTATACTTGTGCATATAATTGTTAATTTAAAGGAGAATTTTAAAAGAGGTACCTTGGTCTGAGTAGTAAGAGGGTCAACAATAACATGCAACATGGTGTCATCTATAAAATATTGAACCTCTAATCATCTGAATCATCTACAATAATGAAAAGAATAAAGAGGTAACAAGCCAAGAAGTAAGTGATGTAGTGTGGGTAGGATAAAATATCATATCCATGTATAATTATATCTTTGTTCCAACATCAAGGTGACTCAACTCTTTCAATTTCTTATCAGGAATGTCCAGCACAATTGTAGTAACCATCTGACATTCCATCATCTAGTGCTACAGTAGATTTTTATGCATCCGAGTGTTGAGATGAGTGTTATTCTAAGTGTTGAACACTAGTCTATCAAGAAAGAACATGTTGTATAAAGTGCTCAATTCCATTTAAGCGCCCCTATGAAAATTTTTGTGTACTCTAATGCATCCCAAAGTCATGTGCAAGGTGTGGTGTTGCTCATAATACAGGGTTATGTGAACATATAAGGGTGAACACATAGATCTATGTCACCTTTGGTACTAAATTTATCAATCTAGTGGGACTGAATCTAGCGAGACTAAATCTAGGCAGACTAAATATGATCAAAACCACGTGACATTAAGTAGGTACCAAGTGGCATGTACACATTTGCAGGGATCCAATCGAACTAACTTTAGTCAAATCTAATTTGGCTGCAACACCAAAAATTATGTAAGCCACCAAAAAAAAAAACATGACAGTCATTTGCATCATACAAGCTTGTTGGAAGTGTGGAGCGGGAAGAGCTACAAGAGACATTTAGTTGGATTAGGCATGTTAGCATTTTCTGCCATTTTTTTAATATGTTTTAAGTTTTATTTTATGTTTCCTTATATGAAAATATGGTTTTTAATGTGTTTTTTTAATATAGATAATTTTAAATAGTTCCATTTTTTTAATATGATTATACGTTTATGTTTTAAATATTGAAATATTTGATAAAGTTTAGAAAAAGTATTGAAATGTAGTAAAATTTAAACATAATTAGAGAAATTAGATTAATTTGAAAGATTGTTTATAGAAAATAGTCAAAAATTATATAGACAATATTAGAAAATTTAGAAAATATTAGAATAGTTAGAAACTTTAGAAAACAAAAGAAATAGATTATTAAATATAGAAAATTATTTAGATATAATATTAGAGAATTTAAATATTTTTATTTTGTATTTATTAGAAATCATTAGAAATTGTTGTAAAGGTAAAAGTTTAGAAAGTACTATAAAATAATAACTAAAACAATTAGATTGAACTAAACTCTACCTCTTACCATGAAAAGGAATAAATTCTAATTGAAACCTTAAAATTGCACCTTCTAAACTATTGGAAAATGCAGAAACTAACATTGAATGTAATTAAACAACAACATTAAACCTAATCAAACATGAACTAAAACTCACATTAAACCAAATTTGACTGTAACTACTATGTTGAACCTTAAATTCAAATATTGACCTAAACTATACACGTTAAACTGTCACTCTATAGATCTCAAACTTGAAATACTTCTATATCTCTCTAACTGCTAAACCCCATCTCTCTAAACCTTAAACTATTGTCTAACCATATAATCCCAACACTTTTCTCTATCTCTCTTTGTCTCTATAGAACTTACATAACTTCATCTCTCCCAACCCTAACCTCATCCCTCTCTTTCTAGATCTCTAACTTTTAACCCTTTGTCTCTTTCTAACTCCTAGACCCTATCTCTCTAAACCCTAAATTTCTCTCTAACTTCTAAAACATATCTCTTTAAACCCTAAATCCCTCTCTAAGTCCTAAACCCCATCTCTCTAAACCCTAAATTTCTCTCTAACTCCTAAACCCCATCTCTTTAAACATGAAACCACTCCCTAGGTCCTAAACTACATGTCTATAAACCCTAATTAACTCTCTAACCTCATAATCCCTAAACTTCATCTCTCCCAACCCTAACCTCATCTCTCTGTTTCTAGATCTCAAACATTTAACTCTTTGTCTCTCTACAACTCCTAGACCCCATCCTTCTAAACCCTAAACTACTCTATAACTTGTAAACCCCATCTCTCTAAATCCTAAACCACTCTCTAACTCCTAAACCCCATCTCTTTAAAACCTAAATCACTTTCTAAGTCCTAAACTCCATCTCTTTAAACCATAAATTACTCTCTAACTCCTTAACCCCATCTCTTTAAACCCTAAACTACTCTCTATGTCCTAAACCACATCTCTCTAAACCTTAAACCATTCTCTAACCCCATAATTCCTAAACTTCTCTCTCTCTCTCTCTAGAATTTACATAACTTATCTCTCCCAACCCTAGCCTCATCTCTCTCTTTCTAGATCTCAAAATTTTAAACCTTTATCTCTCTCCAACTCCTAAACCCCATCTCTCTAGACCCTAAACTTCTTTGTAACTCGTAAACCCTATCTCTCTAAACTGAAAATCAGTCTGTAACTCCTAAACCCCATCTCTGTAAACCTTAAACTATTCTGTTACTCCTAAAACCCTTCACTCTAAACCCTAAACCACTCTCTAAGTCTTAAATCACATCTCTCTAAACCCTAAACTATTCTTTAATCCCATAACTCCTAAACTTATCTCTCTCTAGGATTTACATAACTTATCTCTACCAACCCTATCCTCATATCTCTCTTTATAGATCTCAAATTTTTAACCCTTTGTCTCTCTCTAACTCCTATACCCATCTCTCTAAACTGTAAACTGATCTCTAACCCCATAATCCCTTATCTTGTTATCTAAATTTGATTTGTACCTATTATTGAAAAAAAATATAATGTAGTTAGCATTTCTTTATATGTTGTGTAATAGGTGTATTTATCAAGATTCATTTATTGTGTTTTGATTCAATTAGTTTATATAATAATCTATGTATATATGTATATGTATGCATGTGTAGATCTCTATTATCATCTACCTAGTTTTTTTTATTTATATCTTTCATCATTCTGGCATCGAGGGGTAGTGATTCTAGAGAGGCCAGTGTTCATGATCGTCCTCATAGTGGTTCATCCCATAGATTGACTACTAGTACCAAGGAGAGGGAGACATTATTCAATGATAGTATTCAGTGCTTATAAAGTGCACTTGATGCTATTTATTAGAGTCTATAGGCTTCACCTACCCTACAACATAGGGATAAGGTGATAAATATGAGTTGATTAGCATGGTGTGCACTATCAAGGGTTTTAACCCTTATAATAGTGTTAGTTTGGACACATTTTATAGTGCTCTATCCCCTAGTGTCAGTGGTAGTTTGTGATGGAGGAAGATCTAGATGAGATTCTCTTAGTGGAGATTGTGAATAGCATGTTCCTACATTATTGACCTTTGAAAAAGGTCAGAGGTAACTTTCTATGAGGTGTATTGATCCATTGGTGGCATCTTTCATGTGACCTCATTGGTTGGCTACACATCACACATAGCCCCAAAACGATGAGTTCCCCTTATATTTATGCAAATTATTGTTTGCAATATTTCATCATCAAGAGGTTGATTACACTGATATCCCTAGGCATGTTGGGTAGGGTCATGTCGGTTCTTAGATAATTTCAGACACCTAGATGCTCTGGTGCTCATTAGTAAATGGACATTGATTGGTCCAAACCTTTTGGTGATGCCAAGACATTTGAAGTTAGCTACAACTAGAGATAGAGAAACAAATGATACACATAGAGATTTGTATGAGAGGATTGCCACTATTGCTACCCAAGAGCATGAGATGCCATCTTATCAAGTGCATAGATACATGACATAGACATGATCTACATCTACAAGTGGTCACACTGCTGCATCATCTTTAGGTTATGATATGTATCATGAGGTTCATATCCCATCTCTAGTAGACATCTCCATGGAGTCTTCAATAGACTGCTTGAGGGCTATCAATACATGTTTGTTCACTGATCTACTTTCAGCCTATCAAACTATTTATTTGTTGACCAAACAACCACTTAGTGTAGTGCCATCATATGTGAGTGGTATCACTAGAGGTACATTGAAGGCATAGGGTGGTCAGGGGAAGGAGGACATACATGTTGTAGCTATAACTCCACCACAGACCACAATTGAAGAGGATGTAACTCTGTCTATCGAGGCAAGTTCTTACCCACCATGATATTCATTGTTAATAGATATGCTCACAAATCCTACACTTGGCATCAAAGATATGACCTTTAGTGATATACACTTGAGTGAGATAGGTAGGCATATATTTGTGATGACGGTAGCATATGGGGACTTGTAGACACTTATACATCCTTTGTAGAAGGAGACATAGGTAAAAATTTATGAACATGTCTATTTAATTAAACCTATAGAGCTTATATTTAAAACTTTAGTAAATTATAACTTGTGATAAATTTGTTTCTTCTATTGCATATAGACTGCACCTATAGCTCATGAGGGTGGACATGGAGAGACAATTGTCAACCCTAGTCATCATGAATCATGGGTAAATTTAATTGTACTTATGTTATTATTTATTAAATTTATACGCATGCTCATGATACATTTGCTCTTATATTGGACATAGGGTTTGAGATCTCATCTCAGTTGATCACATCATGCAGTGCAACATGATCATGTTTGATATTCATATATGTTATATGTATGATGTTTGATATTGATTTGTGATGAAAAATCATTTAGATTTATAGCTATGGGACATTTTACATTTTTTTATTTTTATGAATAGCCCTTTTCTATTAATAATTAATAAACTAAGATTACAATTCACAAAAAATGGCTAGGGGATACAAGATTACCCTGCAAAAGTTCACATGGCCACAACCAGAATCAAACACTATTCATAAAAAAGAATAATAAATAGTAACCCCAGGTAGCCAAGGCAATGCCTACTGAGGGTGGTGGTTCATCACGATCATGAAGACCCTAATCATCTCTAAGATTGGGGGCCAGGTTGGGGATAGTCTAGTTGTCATCAACAATAGTAGTAATAGGATCAGTGGCATCCTCTACATCTTTTATCTCTGGCCATGAAGGAGAAATCACCAAATCCAAGCGAGGCCATTTTACTAAATGTGTCTGCTAAGCACTAAGAGGATGAGTTGGGGACTAGCCAAAGCCACCGTAGGGTGGGGAAGCTGAGTGGTACCTCCATCAACCATTTCCACTACTAAGAGAGTGATGGAAGGAAACCTGGGAGCATGGGGTGTGTGAGTGACAACTAGAGGAATGGCACTGTAGATGGTGGCCTCAAGGCATTGAGGTATTAGTTGAAGCATTTAGAGGAACTCTGGGAAAAATGTAAGGGGAATTCCCCAGTGGTTTACTAGCTCTTGCAAGTGAGCCACCTCCAAGACCACTTTGCTAGCTTGAACTTGAATCTGCATAGTTACATTATTACAAATGCACACCTTAGTGTACATAGCAATATTAATATCAAGAAAATTGTGAGTGAAAAGAAAAAAATTTCTATCTTTCCATAGAGTGTACAAAATCTCCATCCTAAAGGTATGCCAAATTTGGGTGAATTTCTAATGGATTTTGTGGGAATCATCCAATATAACCATGTGCCAAGAAAAGGGTTTAGGCCTAAACAGCTTGAAGGAGTCATGAATCTAGTGCAAATTATTTTGAGTATGCCTATAAAACTAAAAAATATGCATGAAAGACTCTAGTTGTCCACAATAAGGGCATCTAGGATCTAGAACTCCAATATGCTTGAGTTGAGGCTCAAGGAGAAAACCTTAAAAGACTAGACACGAAGAAAAATTGGTAATCTAGGGCTCTATAATATTACTTCATATAGTGTCAAAGAATTTTCTCCATTGAGAAAGAGAAGTTTGCAAATGCAATCTTTGATTGAGCATATCCACCATCAACAGATAGGGAGAAAGCCATCTATAACCTAGAATTGGCTTGTAATTGGAAAAAGGAGTGGCAAGATACCACTTACAATCATGCCACCAAGGTCTCAGACTGAATACCCACTTTATGAATTAAGTGAACTAGAATTGAAGAGAGAAATAAGTGAAAAGTTAGTCGATCTAACTAGATGAGATGGTACTAGACTTGCGTATCTTCTTAAGATGTGAAACTCATGAAAAATATAGAGAAAATATCTTTGGGAGTTTTGATGCCTCATCTAAAAAAATGTAGAGTACTATCACCTTGATTCTTGGCAAGGGGAGTACCTTGAATGGAAAACAGGGGAGACTGCCAAATGTTCTACTAATTGAAGGAGAGGCCATTGCAAAACTCATCACCAGAATAGTGAATCCAATGGCTGATAAATTCTCATGCCTTCTATATGCTCTTGATAAAAAATGAACCCTATATGATCACTGGCTCATGCATGATGAGAAGGGTGTGGACACCAATCCATTTCCAAGTAGGCCTATCGATGGGAAAGCTTGAAGAGATGTAATGCTGAACCAAAAACTTGCAGGCTTCATCTCTAGTGATGGCATGAATAATCCATTTGTTACAAATAGCAAGGCCTTGTTTTTGTGTGGAAAGTAGGCCAAGGCCACTAGATTCTTTTAAGAGACAACAAAAATCCCAAGCAACTCTATGAAAGCCATGAATATTAGAACTAGAAGCCGAGAGAAAATCCCTAAGCAATCTTTCCAATTTCTACTAGGAGACATTGCAAGGAGCCCAAAAAGAGAAATAATAGACATGAGTGGCCTCAAGAACTTTCAAACAAATCTCAAATTTTCCCACAAGGGTGAGTGGTTTTGTAAGCCAATAATCAAGCTTGTTAGTGATCTTAGCAAGAACATCATTCCATAGTTCAATAGGAAAAGCCTAAAAAGTGAAAGGAATGCCAAGAAAGTGGAAAATCGCCCCATGGGTGACCCATTTCTATTCAAATTGGCTAAGCAAGGTGGAGCTAGCAAGAATGATTGTCACTAGTAGAGCATTTTATGCCATTGAATAATAGATCTAGAGGCTTCGAGGAAAATTAAGGCATTTTTAATGTTTTCTTCACCCTCAAAAAGAGTGAGGAAGGAATCATTAGTGAAATGACCATTGACCAATTGGGAAGATGATTTTGGGAAAGAAATGCCATGAACCAGTCTAGAGGACATAAAGTGAGTTAGCAAATAGCCAAATCCTTTAGTATCAAGGACATAAAGCACCAGTGCTAGAGGGCAACCTTGCTTGATGGAACAAAAAAGAAAAAAAGCCTCAGATTGAGAATTATTGATTGTAATGCAAGCATTAGCATCGTGAAAGATCATTTCCATAGACTGCATGAAATTAGGACCAAAACCAAGAGCCTAGAGCATAGCAAAGACAAATGGACATTCAATGTGATCATAGGCTTCAACAAGATCAATATTCAAAAAAATAGCCATCTATTTGGACTTGCAAGCCCACTCCATTCCCTCCCAGACAACAATAATGTGGTTAAGAATATATCTGGACTTCATAAAGCCAATTTTCTTAAGGAAAACAATATCTGGACTAGATTTTGAGAGAAATTGCCTTGGTAATAATCTTATAAGATACATTTAGAAGGGCAATGGGCCTCTAGTTGCAAATATCCTAGGATCTCTGACTTTAGATATGAATTTAATATTTCCATTATTTATAATGGCTCCTAAGCTTTTAGTATGATAGGTTTCAAGATAAACATTGTCCATATCATTACCTATATGCTCTTAGAGCTGTTTGTTAAACTCATAGGGAAACCCATCACACCTAGGGGATTTATCATTAGCCATGGAGTAAACCACCTCCTTAAGGTCTTGGAGGGTAAGAAGTTTCTCACAGAAAGCACATTGCTCAACTGCTAGGTGGTTTGGAGTAATAGAGATACACTTTGTGAGAGCTTCCTCCTGAGCAACCAAATTTCCCTATGAAGAAAAAACATTCTCATAGTGATGAACAAATGCTTGCAGGAGAGAACATAATTGCCTTGCTTGATTTTTTTAATCCCAATATTGGTACGATATACTTAAAGAGCCTAGAAGAACTCCTTTGAAGCCTTATTTCCAACCTCCAACCAGTGGAGATGAGATTTGATTTGCACTCCTCAAGTGACATAGTTATCAACAACTTATTTATCAGAGGCTTTTTTGAGTGCAAAAGTAGTGGCTTCATAAGAATGCTTTCTGAAAACTACCAACTGCCACCAATAGATGCAAAGAAAGCGAGTAGTTTTGGTAATGACATCATTCCACCATTAGAACCACATTGTCTAAAAATGAAAACATGGATCCATATTCTAGACACATAGGATACATGTAATTATGGAAGCATGCATCAACATAGATGTGTTGAGGAAGAAATATGACTTAACAACTTTCTGGACAGATGTTCACCATGAAATGACAAAATAAATGGGATAGTGTTTAGATAACATCACATCTGGTAGGGGAATGATAGGTAAATCACGATCCTTAGAAAGGGAGAAAAAAAGATTATGTAGTAATTATGGCATTATCAAGGCACTTTAAAATATGGTTAGAGGTAGCTTGAAAGTTGGACCAAGTGTGCCAAACCCCACTATGTTGGTGATGGTTAATATTGGGATGAAAAAAGACCAATTTATTGTGCATGTGGTACTAGGCTTCCCTTTCCCTAGCTATCCATCTTTTTCAGAGGCCACTTCAACCATATTGAAGTCACCACACATAAAGGGAAAAATTCCATCTTTGTCAGAGGCCACTTCAACCATATTGAAGTCACCACACATAACCCAAGTAGTTGGAGGCAAGTTTTCGGCCAACCAGCCCCATATTTGAGATGTTTCCACAACATCACTGGAAGTATAAAAATTAATGAATCCAAAAGAGTGATTTTTAATGGAAAGAAATAGCCAAATAATTATATGCATTGGGTAAAAACTATGCAAAATAATAGTAGAATCAAGATGAGGTGACAAAAGAGTAATTGCACCACCTCTACCAGCTTCATGTTGAGAGGAAAACATAATGCCATATTTCCATATGATGCAACATGTAGAGGAAAGCATGAAACCAAAAGTCTTAACTTCTTGCATATTGAGAAAATCTAAATTACCAAGTCTATGGTGGGTGTCCCGAACATAGTACTTTCTAGAGAGGTCTGTAAAAACTCATACATGACATGATAAAATGTCCATGAAAATTCTTCCATATCATCCTCATTCTCAAGAGAGGAGTATTTATTCTATAAGAAGGTAGAAACCTGGTTAAAGTCAGAAGGAAAATCTTCTAGACTTATAGCCTATCATTTCACCTCTAGTTTCTCAACACATCTAGGAGGACTTTGAGAATGTGGAACTACCTATGGCACCATGGACGAAGGAGAAAGAGATGTACAAACCATATCCAAGGTAGTAGCCCTAGTAGCTACCTTAATCCCCTATGAACTAGCAGGGTTTGAAACCTGTGAGACACTTAGAATAGGTTCTGAGGAAACTACTTGCATCCCTAAGCTAGCTAAGATTTGCGCTCTTTTTGGAATAGGAGGAACTATGACAACTACCACATATGATTGTTTAGGAGCCAAAGGAGTCAAGAAAACCTTACCCTCGCATACAAAAATAATCCATTCTTCTTCTTTTTCCCTTTCACTAGCTTGGCAGGAGCTTCTTTAGCTAGGGGTTTAACCCTAGGTGTAGCCAAAGGGCAATCCCTAATCTTGTGTTCCACAAATTTTCACCTATAGTAGGTGTTGGGAAGGTTCAAATAGAGCACCTTCTAAGAGAAGGTTTGAGCCCCAATCTAGATTTCCACAAAATCCTTAAGATTCTTGGAAAGATCAACCTAGATGCAAATGTGTCTCTATGGGTGAGCATTGAAAAATTTCTCATGCTCCTTTGTGATAACTTTTCCAAGGGTATTGGAAATGGACTCAATAAAAGGCCAACATGGCAAGGGTAAACCTAGGAACTCGACCCACACAGGAAAACTAAGATTTTTATCATCAAAGACTATGAAGTCTCATGATCATTTTTAAAAACCAAGCAGAGACAAATGTATAGACTAGAGGCCATTGTAAAAGATTGTGTCTTCTTATGTTGGGTTAGTGAAACGAAATAAAAAAATCTTCAATAAGGTTTTGCATAGCATCAAGGTGGAATCCACAAGGAGTCCAGCTATTGTTAACCCATTCTCAAAGCATAGCTTCAGGAGGAGTCCTACCCACAAAATACCCTATTAAGGTATTTTGTTCTAACCAATCACATGCACCATCAAATTCTTGTAAAGGAATAATTATATTAGGATTACCTCATGAAAAACCTTCAGGATGAATTTGCAAGGGTTTTTTTTCTAAGGAGGCACCATGGATATCCAAAGTAGCAACATGAACACTAGTAACAACTAGGTCATCACTAGTCAGGGCTGTTATAACCTAGCCTAAAACCTCCTATAGTAAATGTAGTGTGACAAGTGGAAACAATAGAAAAAGATCTTAGATAGAGAGCCTTACAAAAGAAAAATGAAAGTTCACATGAAACCCTAGCCACATTTAACATTTACAACACACTCATATTTGAAATTTTTCATATTAGCATAAGTTATCTAACTATTTGCATTTATAGTAGAAATTTATGATATTTTGATGAGTTATGTGACCATTTAGAATTATAGTTGACATTTTTCTTTTTTCATGAGTTATGTGACCATTTACATTTATAGTTGACATATATGATTTTTTCATGAGTTATGTGACCATGTTAATATGTAATTGATATATTTGATATTTACAATTATAGAATTTCATTTAGGTACATGTGGAAACATATTTTTGAAATATCTCCAACATTTTTATTTATATAATTGTTAATGTGTAAGAAATTTATGTGTTCTATAAATTAATGAAAATATGAGTTACATAATGATACATAGTATCTGCACCATCTATATTAGATTGTTCTCCCACCATTTCCATTCCTCAAGCACTTTATTGACTATCATAAATAGTTTTTAATTCTGCAAAATCCAGTACTTTCTATCTTCCTAATGCTACTTTAAGCTTTGTCCCATTTTTGCTACTGTCCCCTTCGTAAAACCGCTTCACCACTGCCTTTTCTTTGTTTCTAACTTTTTCCATGTCTTTAACCAATACAAGTACACTCTTTGCATGTCCATTTTGTCCCTCTCTATCAGCATTTATCTTGTTGTTCTTCTATTCATTTGCTATCTTAGAAATTTCTACAATAATGTCACCTTGCTATTCATTGTCATCTTCCCTATTTGTTGTACCAGAGTCTTGTATCTCTCTATCATATACCTTTTCATTACCTTCATTTCCATCTTTTATCTCAGTCTTTTCATTATTACTATCCCCTTTATTTTCCTTTGTCTTTTTCTTTGTCATGTCTTCAGTCACTGTCATCATTTCTTTTGCATTTACTATCTTCTTTCTTACTGTCTTTCTTCTTCTCTTAAATATCTTTTTAGTAGGTTTCAATGCTTTCTTTCTACCTTCTTTCAGAGACCAACTCCCCACTATCTTTTTCCATTCATAAACCATAAAAATTTCTTGCTCATGTTGTCTTAGCATCACCCCATTCATTGTCATTATATCTTCTTCCTTTTTGTTCTCTTTTCTAGCATTCTCATTGTCTTTAGTTTGTCCTTCCACATCAAACACTTCATCCCTCAAGTCAACCTTTGAACTTTCATTCTTCTCACCTTCTTTTTCATCCCATAAACTCTTTGTTAGAAGATTTTTACCATTGCCTTTTCCTGCAAGTCCATTACCACTTTTCTTCAAAGAAAACTCTTTACCAACATCCCTTTCCTTACCAACCATAGTGCTTTCCTCTTCTAGCCTTTCCTGTAGGCTCTTCCCCATCTTGTGCTATTTTTCATTCTCCTTTTCTCTAGGGTCTACAAAAGGGTCCCAAGGTGATGCCCCTGCATCATATAATTTTCTAGGTGTGTTGTAAAAGTGTATAGCAAATGTAACTGTAAATAGAAATAAATACATTATTTTTTAGATAATTTTCAATGTGAAATAAATTTCCATGTTCTATAAATTAATGAAAATGTATCTTACATAATTTTTGAGGTGTTTTGTAAAAGTGTATAAATATTGAAAAAATAAAAACATGTATAACTATTGAAAAACAATTTATGTATATATAAATTTGAAATAGTTTTATGAATCATTAAACCTATCTATCAATCAGGAAATTGTTGATGCATATGGTTGGGATCCTCTATATCTTTAATAATCTCCAACAAATTTTCATGCTTCTCAATATCTAGCCTCCACTTTGGTTTGCCACGTCTTTTTCTTGGCATAATGTCAAACTAAATCCAATTTTTAAATATTTCTTCAATAAAATTTCATGTAAAACTTTACGTTTTTACTTCTACAAATACAAATATCAATTAAATATAATAATTTAAAAATAAAAATTTACCTTTAAAATAAAAAATTATTTTATTGAATTTAAAATAACAATTTAAAAATAAAACTTTACTTTTAAAATAAAAAATCTATTTTATTGAATTACATATAACAATTAAAAAGTAAAATTTTACCTTTGAAATAAAAGACCTATTTTAATGTTTAGAGAAAATAATTTTTTTAAGCTCACGCTCATGCTTGTGACCTTGTGTGAATGAATTTTGGGTCATACAGATTTAACCAGATCCAATCCAACTAGATTTACTCTAGCCGGATTGGATTTTGCTGAAACTATCTATGTCATCTGATGTGGCACTTTCTTTCATGTTTTTTGCAATTATGAGGAACTTAATACTTCAGAGGCCATTTTCATCATCAGAATTAGGATTTCAAAAAAAAAAAAAAAATACCACTAGATTGAACTTGTAGTTAGAATTATGTTGTTTTTTTTGAAAAAATAGGTCACACAATATCGATTACAATAATTGAAAAATAATGCAAGTAGGTATTTCAACATTGAAGATGATGCATATTTTGAAAAATATAAAATTAGTAGATGATAACAATTTTTTTTTAAATGATGAATTATTCTAAAGGAGAGAGTCTTCTTTGATAATATATAACATTTACATTGGTTAACATAGATTTAGTAGGGAAAAGATGGCGGGAATGAAAAAACTATTAAATTATGAAAAGTTCAACTTTAAATCACTATAACAGACAAAATATACACTATTTTTGAAATTTTCATTTTGATAGTTCTAGATACATATGTCATCAACAACATACTTCAAATTTAGATGAAAATACATTTATTTTCAGTTATTTCTATGATGTGAACTATGATCCATAGTTTGCTCAATTTTTAACACTATAAAAAAAAGTCATTGAAAATTATAAAAACATACTTTTCTTATTTTTAAATTTTTAAAAAAAATAACATAGATAAACTTTATCCTTTTATATATATTTCATTAGTTTACACCAACTTAAAATTCAAAATAGAAATATGACTTTTACATTGTTGAAGTTTAACACTTTTTTTGATGTTAGCCTTTTCCTTTGTAAAAGGGTGACACATGTTTTTACTTTTACCCATAATCACAAGTGCTACATCCTATAAATGTTTCCTCTACATATGTGCTTTGTAAAAATATACTTGTAAAATATCATCTATAAAATACAAGCCCATATCCATATATTTGTGCTCCAGACTATGAGAATATATATCTCCTAAAATAGGAAGACATGTGGCTCTATATACCTCATTAGTTAGTAGTATAGTACTAGATAATGACTTTGAAGATGATCTGAAATGACTCAATCTAGTCATAATTTATCTACTAAGAGTCTTATATTTAATGCTACTTGGTACAACTACAATCTGTCCTATCCTATTAATTGTTTCCCTCTAAGAAGTAAGAATACCTCTATCTATAGTTGCGACAGTCAGTGGTGTCACTACTAGAGTCCTTAGATCTATCAACTATCAATGAGTAGGTGCATCTCAAAAATCCTTATAGAACTCATCACAATCATAAATTTTTTCACATCCCTTACCATAATATGCTAGAAGATATAAGTAGTTGACTTGGTGCCCCCAACTATACTCTACAAAATCTGTTGGTCAATGCGTAATGGTATATGGTTGTTATTGAGATAAGAACTATGTGCTACAAGAAATTGGTAGTATATCATACCTGTGATCTATGGTAGAATGAACTACATGACCTAACATCTTATTACCTTGGTATTTCCATCATCATAAAGGAAAACCTCTTAGTTGGTGATATTCTTAGGGCCCACGCTTTGAACTTCTCAAAGAGTACATCACCCAAGACCTTTTCTTTAAGATCAACAAAATTCCTATCAATAGAAAGTGGCATGAATGTAATATATGATCTAAGCTTGTAAGAACTCAAAGACTCAACAAAATTTTCTGACAACTATCTCCATATAAATGATCATGATATCTCTTAATCAATTATGAGAGTCACTCAATCTCTGCATTCACAAAGTAGAATATATTCACCATATCAGGAGTGTAAGGGTGGACATGGAGTTAATTATTATTTGATCCATATTGATCTCCATATCTATCTCTTTTCCCTTGATGCAAAAGCTACCCATAATTATAGAGTTCATCATGATGTTGTCAATGTTCCTTGGGTTGTCCATGATCTTGGATCTAATCTCAAGGCTTCCCATGATTCCTTACATGACCTTGATCCTACCTTAGAACCTTAGCATGAATAGAAGCATTTTGGGGTACCTATTCTTGATCATATAATTTCATCTTTGGGTAACATGTGGGAATTAAATGGCACCTCAATTAAGTATTCAAGTTATATATAAATACAAGAACATGTATTTAACAAAAAGTAATATTAGAATATACAATATTGAGTCATATTAGCCCATCTCAATTCTTAAAGGGTAAAATAATGGGTCAAATTAGATGTTGATAGGTCTTATTGGTCATCTAAGGTTTTATGGGGTCATATTAGGTCCTAGTAGGTGTTATCAAGTTGAATTTTATGTCATAATAGGTCATATTATGTTTTATTAATAATATAAGGTCTAGTAGGTGTCATTAGTTGAATTTTATTTCTTAATAGACCCTATTAGGCACTACTAGGTCTTATTATTCATCTAAGATCTAATATAGATGCATAGACAAAAATGAAACATACATATAAAAATGAACATTGAATTTCAATATTTAAATATCTAAAACATTTAAATAATTGACAAAGAGAGCGGTGAGAGTTAGGTGCAAGAGTGACAAAATATACAATGAGGAGAAAGAAAGTGAAGAGAGAGAAAGTGAGTAGAGGGAGTGAAGAGAGAGAGGGGGAGAGAAAGTATATGAGGAAAGAGAAAGTATGTTATTAGTTGAATTTTATTTCCTAATACCTATCATATTAGGTACTAATAAGCATTATTAGTCATCTTATATCCCAATTATAGTCCTCTGAGGTCTTATTAGTCATCTAAGAGCAAGTAAAGAGTCCTATTACATCTTAATAGTATGTAGAGGTAATGTTTAATGTAATAATAGGTCCTATTAATAATCAAAGGTCTTAGGGGATCATATTAGGTATTAATAGGTATTATTTATTGAATGTTATGTCCTAATAGGAATTATTAGTCATATTATGTCATAATAGATCATATTGGGTTGTAAAAAGCATTATTAGTCACATTTTTTTTTTATTAAAGGAGGCAGGATAATCGTCCTAAACCCAAGAAACATCAAAGAAGAACAAGAACTTTCTTGTCCTAGGCCACTATAGACATTTATGAAAACTGTCTCTAATACAAATAGCTAAAAACACACTAAAGAAGAAAACATAATTAGAAAAAAAAAAGTAAAGTATTACAAGTTTTAGAGAAAAAATATTTTTGATGATCCATCAAGATAACTAAGTCTTAGAGTATTGACCATAAAAAGAACCAAATTTCTAAAAAAAATTTAAAAAACTATGTCACAAAATTACAAGGTATTGAAAAGAGATTGTTTCAAGTGTAGAACTTATCATGGAACAATCATTATTTTTTCAATGATGTCAAACCTGCTACTTACCAATGAGACAATTGGTTTTTGGTCTAAATGTTATCATTTGGTTGATTGACAAAGAGGATTTGGAAAGAGATGATAACAAGAGAACATACATAAAGGTTGAGTTATTTGCTGCATAAAAGGAGCACTAAGACCAAGTAAGAGATTGATATAGCACAATGGTTATCTACTTAAAGTCTATAATGAAAGATTGCTTAAGAAAAGAATAGAAGAAGATCAAGTAAAGTGTCTACCAAACCTTGCCCAAAATACCATGCAAGCCAAGCAGAAAATAGTTAAAGATGAGTGAAAATCAATAGGTTCCAAGAAAAAAGATAAACAGTGGAAGCCAAATTAAAGTTAGTATATGTCAAGAAAATTTTAGTTGGTGTCAAATATCAGTAAAATTTAGCATTGGTGAAGTGATAGAAAAATGTAGATGTTGGGTGAAAATACAATGTATTTAGTCAAAGATTTGATGAATTTGAGTTGACTAATTTGATTTCTTGAAATATGTGAAGTATGTGGAAGATGAATAAGATGATCTGGTGGAATAGACTTCAAGATAAATTATTTTGAGGCAAATTCAAGGAAGATTGTAGAGGAAGTTTCTAGAGGAATGAAAATGGAAAAGTGGGTAGATTCATTGAATCCTACCCGACCCTAAAATGGAAGATTCTGGTTAAGCAAAAATGATGTAAATTCTCTATTTATAGAGATAGTTGGCTAGAAAAAAAGGTTTTCATGTGCAAGAACCTAAGGAAGACAAGAAGTCTAGCACGTTGCTTCATTTAGTAGCCAAATAGAAGACACTACAATTTTCATTCACAGAAAGAAGGCTTAAGAGGATGAATGCTTGAAGGGTGAACAAGGTATTCGAGTTGAAGAGTATGAATTCCAAGAAGAATGGAGGACTAAATTGGAGATTTTTAATCTACAAGTGAGTTGTACTATTTTATTAGATCAAATCCTACACTGTTACTTTTTAACAATTTTTCCAGTGTGGATAAAATCCTTTGGATTAAGGTTGACCTAACAATCATTTCTAAATCCTTTAACAAGGTGACATTCTAATGGAATATTCTACAGTCCTCTAACCAGGATCACTACTAACAAGGTGATTGAAATCCTTTAAACCGATCATATTTAATAGTGTGTATAACAAGGTTGATCTTTCATAGGGCATCACTTCACAGGAGTGAAATTGAGTAGCATGTTACTGGTCATTGTTTTGAAGTTGGGTTTTCACGTAAAATCCTTATGTCAAATTATGTGAATGTGTTTATGGTATTTCATGTTTACCTTTTTGCAAAGTTATTTTGACCTAGGATAGTAACCTAATAAGTTAAGGTATTGTATGATCTAATGGATGCATATATGTTATGGTTTTGTGGATATTAATATATTAAGCATGGAAAAGTTTTATTTGTACATATGGACCTTGGATAACTGATTCACCACCACCCCCCCCCCCCCGCCCAAGTTATTTTAAAGAATTCAAAAAAAATTTATCAGAGTATTAGTGGTTGTGAGGAATAGTTTAAAGGTAGTAATATCTAAATATCAAGATGTATAGAAAGGAGGTGCCCAAACTAAACAAGGAAAACTTTCCTGCATGGAAAAGTTTGATGAAGCTACATCTAAGAGGTCTTGGAGACTATGCACAATATACCATCACTACTAAGCATATTGATCCAGCTAGAGGTCTAACTATTAATGATCTAAAAAGGAAAAGAAAAAAAGAAAAAAATTAGGCAATGTTAGAGCTTGCCTCTTCCCTAAGCTACCCAGAGTTTGATGACTCAAATGATATGATAATACAAAAAAGATGTGGGATGCTATACAAACAATTTATGTAGGAGATAAAAATATATTTAGAGAAAAAGCTAAAAGTCTAAGAGGAAAGTTCAATGACATGAGAATGCAAGAAGGTGAGACTATAGTCCAATATTGCACAATAATTAAACATGTTGTGAATTATATTAGAGGAGCTAGTGGTGTTATTGAAGATGAAACTGTAATTAGCAAACTACTAAGAACATTGTTGTCTATCTATGCAATTAAAGTCTTTGACATACAAGAACTAAGGTATGTTCCTCATAGTAATCTAATCCTTGAAGGACTGATAGGAATACTCACTACCCTTTTTATTTTTTTAATTTCGATAATTTCAAGATTGAAAATGTTGAATCTACTTTCTAAGATAATCTGTCATTAAAGAAAACTGAAGAGAAAAAGGAAAAGGTCAAGTATGTTTTTAGTGATAGTGATATAGATGAAGATGATGCAAAAGAGATTGAAGCATTTTTCGTGAGGAGATTTCATAGAGGAAAAGGGAAATAAAAAGGTAAGCTACCTAGGACATGCTTTAATTATAATGAGGTTGGCCATACTAGTGGTAGATGTCTAGAGAAGAGAAGCAATAGATGTGGAGACAAATATAGAGGTAAAAGAGATGAGAACATCAAATATTATAAAGATAAAGGAAAGAAGTCTTGCTACATTACTAAAGAAGAAACAAAAGATGAATCTAATGATGAGGATGATGAATTTTTGTATGTTCTTATGAAGGATGGTTCTAATAGGGATGAGGAAATTACACCATTATCTTGTGCAAAGAAGAATGATGGATGGATCATTGATAATGGATGTTCACATCACATGACTAGAGATAAAAGTAAGTTCATTATGTTTGATTATTACAATGAAAGTATTGTTAGATTTGGTAATGATGCACCCTTAATAATAAAAGGTAAAGGATCAAAGAAACTAATAGAAAAGATCATGTGTGACAATACTTATTATGTAGAAATAACTAACTATAATTTGTTGTGTGTGTCACAATTGAATAGTTCAAGTGGAAAAAGTTGAATTTGAGAACAATAAATAAAAGATCTATGAGACTGATAGAAAACTTATTAGAAATGGAGATCATCCTACAAGTAATCTATTTTATCTTGACATGAATTATGTTACTTGTCTTGGTGTAGAATTTGACAATGTATGGCTACGACACAAGAGGGTTTCATGTTAACTTTGATAGATTAGTTAGTATTAGTAACATGAAAAGAGTTAGAGGTTTTCCTAAATTGAAGAAACCTAATAATGTGATCTAAAAACAATGTTTGTTAGGAAAAATGACAAAATCTAGTTTTAAAAGGAAGATTCACTCCTCTAAAGAAATTATTGAATTTTTCCATACTAATTTTTGTGGTCCAATTGAAGTGAAATGCTATAAAGGTTAAAATTACATTATCCTATTTGTTGATGATTATTCTAGGATGATGAAAGTTATGTTTCTAAAACATAGATCTAATGCTTTTCAAATGTTTAAGTGGAACTTAGAAAGAGTTCAAAATGAGATTGCAAAAAGCTTGAAATGTCTAAGATCTGATAGAGGTGGAAAATTTACATTAAATGAGTTTGAGATATTCTATAATGATAGAGGAATCAAAAGACATACTTATACACCTAGGACTTGACCACAAAATGGGATTGCTAAAAGGAGAAATAGATCTCTAATGGACTATGCTAGAACACTAATGATGGGGTATATTACTTCTTTGAAATATCAAAGAGAAGTTAAAAGTATAGCTGTCTATAACTTGAACCATTTACATGTTAAAAAGGGTACACATTCAACACATTTTAAACTATGGTATAGATCCTCATTCAATGTATGTATTTAGAAGCAAGAGTTATATTCCTAAGGACAACATGAATAGTAAATTTAATGGTGAAAGTGAAGAAGGTGTGTTCCTAGGCTATTCCAAAAGAAGTAAAGCTTATAGGGTAAAAACACAAACCTATGTCATCTTTTATAAAGAAATGGGATATCAAAATGTGACAATTCAACATTAATGACAAAAAAAATGGTATTTGTGTTTAAAATATGAAGATAATGTAAACTGATGAAATGTGTAGAATTGGATGAATTTTATGCCTATAATTTTTTATATTTTTTTTGAGTAAAAATTTATTTATTTTATTTTATTTTGAAGTCCCTTTTTTAATTGTAAAAAATATAGGGTGTAGTTCCCATCAAACAAGTATATGAAAATCATCTTTTTTTGTTCTAATTTGAAAAGATCTTATAGATGACATGTATAGCTAGTGAACAAAAAAAGAAATAATTGTTTTTGATGTATATTTTATTCGTTATAAGTACTCAAGTTCGACCTTATCATAATCCAATAGTTTTTCCCTCTCGTCAAAACTTCCCTATCAAATCTATACCTTCTTGAAAAACAATTACATATTCATGAAGAGGATTCTCTCCTCAACAGATAAATATAATTTTAATTTTTTTTTGATATGATTTACTATTTTCTTCCTTTTTGAGGGAGCATCTTCTGAAATGTTGAAATATCGACTTATAATATTTTGAGATTATAACATATTATAACTAATCAAAACAATCAAAAATTTATATAATAATGATATTTAATATGAGATCTATAAAAGGGTATTTTTAGTTTTTGAAAAAAAATCAGTTTTTATTGAGAAATGAGATTTGACCAAAATAGGTTTTGGTGTCATAAACAGTGACATAGATCTATGCTTTTACCCTATAAATATTTAAATACTAACACTAAAAAAGTTGTGGAAAGTTCAAATGTGAAGTTTGATGAATATACAGAGGTACATAAAGTTAAACCTATGGAGGAACTTGAAGAGTATAAATATTTTGTATGCTTTTATGAAGATATGCATGTTGATGAAGGTGATGTGAACCAATTTTTAAGTAGAGAACAACAAGTATTAGTGGTGTTTAAGTCACATGCAATGGATGATGAGTTGCATTCAAGAACTAAGTCACATTTAGGAGCCATGTTATAGACTGAAGCTAAGGTACATTCTAATTCTAAGATCAGTGTACATGAAACGAATGTTGATTTACCTGATAGAGAAGTACACAATGATTCTAAAGTTGTTAGACCCATTGACAAAAGAAGAGAAGAAACAAGATTGTTAGAGTATGTTAGAAGACATCACCCTAATGAACCAATTATTACAGATAAAGAAGATAGACCAATGATAGTGAATAGGTTGAGAAGTGATACATGTTTCTTTGAGCATGCATGGGCCTAAATAAGTGAGAGATGCATTAGAGAAAGAAGATTGGAGTAAAGCCATGAAAGAAGAGATTGATTAGATTGAGAAGAACACAACATGAACTCTTGTACCTAGACTAGAGAAAAAGAATGCAATTAGAACCAAGTGGGTGTATAGAAACAAATTAGATGAGATTGGTGAATTCATAAGAAATAGGGCAAGATTAGTTTGCAAGGGGTACACACAAGAAGAAGGAATTGACTATAGAGAAAATTTTTCCCCAGTTGCAAGATTGGAAGGAGTAAGAACTCTAGTTTCTTACTCTGTATACAAAATTTTCAAAGTTTATTAGATGGATGTGAAGTCAACATTTTTGAATAGTATACTAGAAGAGGAGGTTTACATACAATAACCTAACGGATTTTTTGATCCAAACAAAAAGAACATGATACATAGACTACATAATGCTTTATATGTTTAAAGAAAGCCTTAAACCCTAATAAAGGGTACTCCCCTTATTACAATAACCATAACAAAAAAATTTTAAAAACAACAAATCTGAGAATAAAATATGGACTTCTTATTTGTGCCACAAATGCAAAATTACATAATTCACAAGTACAATGTGCTAACCCACATTGGTGCCTTTATTATAATAATTTGTAGGTTAGGTTGTGAACTATCACCCAAAGTTGTTCTAAACAATGTTTGTGTCTTTCTTAAATAGCCAATTTTATACTACTTGGGAAGGTTCTAGTCATTGAAACTCAATACCTAGGGCCAGGGTAAAAGCACAAACCTGTGTCACCTTTTATAAAGAAATGTGATATCAAAATGTGACAGTTCAACATTAATGACAAAAAAAATAGTATTTCTGTTTAAAATATGATGATGTAAACTGATGAAATGTGTAGAATTGTATGAATTTTATGCCTATAATTTTTATAAATTTTTTGAATAATAATTTATTCATTTTATTTTATTTTGAAGTCCCTTTTTTAACTATAAAAAATATAGGATGTAGTTCCCGTCAAACAAGTATGTGCAAATCATCTTTTTTTGTTCTGATTTGAAAAGATTTTATAGATGACATGTATAGCTAGTGACCAAAAAAAGAAATAATTATTTTTGATGTATATTTTCTTTGTTATAAGTACTCAAGTTTGACCTTGTCAGAATCCAACAGTTTTTTCGTCCCGTCAAAACTTCCCTATCAAATATATACCTTCTTGAAAAAAAATTACATATTCGTGAAGAGGATTCTCTCCTCTAGTAATAAATATTATTTTTTTATTTTTTCGATATGATTTACTATTTTTTTTCATTTTTTGAGAGAGCATCTTCTGAAATGTTGAAATATTGACTTATAATATTTTGAGATTATAACATATTATAACCAATCAAAACACTCAAAAATTTATATAATGATGATATTGAATCTGAGATCTATATAAAAGGGTATTTTTAGTTTTTGAAAAAAATTGATTTTTGATAGAGAAATGAGATTTGACCAAAACAGGTTTTTGTATCACAAACGGTGACACAGATCTATGCTTTTACCTGCCAACCAACCCTAACAATACATATGGAGTCAGCCAAATACATCTTTGACAATTATTTTAGATATTTTAGATGGACCAACTTTGAAAGGCCATAACTCATGAACCATTTCTCCAATTGACTATTATTACCACTTTTAAGAAACACTAGCTCCTAATATACAAGACCAAAATGATACAAGTGCTTTTCCATTGAGTTTTCAAACCTCATCTAGGCACTCTAAGTCCTCCAACTATGAACTTGAAGATTTTTCTACAAATATTTCCACCAAAAATATGCGATAACTTCTTCAATACTTAAGCTAGAACAATGAGATTTTTATGGTAGTTTTATAACTCTAAAATGAACCTTCATGTAGAAAATAAGAACATTCCAAGCTCGTATGAAAAATTCCTAAAAATAGAAAAGGCTAAAAAGAAATATCTTTTTGTGATGCAAGATTGCTCTTACACCTGGGATGCTCTTGCATCAGACACTCGGGGAAACTTGAGACTTTGTCACATCTCAGGTTTCAAAGGAAAACCAAGATGATGAATCTCCTCCATTGCTAGCCATGATGAATCCTCTACTAGCCTTCCTTTCCATTTGACTAGGTATTCCTCATAAGTTTTGTTCCTTGTACTTTTTCAAACATGACTGTTTAGTATCTCCCCAATCTCCTTTGTAGCCAAACTAGCTACTAGAATACTTCATTGTGCTTCTGCAACTCTATCTCCATCACCTCCTTCATAACACTTTGCCATTTTTGAAATATTAAATATTGGTGAAATATTCAATTTAGTAGGTAATGCCACTTCATAAGCATTTCCAGAATCATACCTTTTCATTACCTTGCATTGTCCAAAATTCTTCATCTTCAACTTATTATGTATACCCACTAGAAAGTGCTCTTTTTCTCAAGTGAACCATGACTTCATCTCTAATCTAAAATTCCTTATACCTCCTTTTCACATATGCCTTAGCTTTATATTGTGTACATTCATCTTGATGACGTGTTTCTTCACCTCCTCATGGATGTTCTTCAAATGTTCAACAAATTATTCTACTTCAGCACTACTTATCTCTCCTTCATTCAATTACCTCAATTTAGAACCATTTCTAGGACTACTCCCATATACAATCTAGAATGGTGATTTACTAGTACTCCTATTCATAGAATAATTATATAAAAAAATATCCTATAGTAAAATTAGATCCCATCCTTTTGGCTTGTCTCCAACCAAACATCTCAATAAGTTTCCCAAACTATGATTCACAACTTTTGTTTGTCCATCAATGTGTGGATGATCTATTGAGCTGAATTTCAAATTTGTCTTCAACTTCTTCCACAATGTATGCCAAAAATACACAACAGATTTTCTATCTTGATTTGAAACTATACTCTTTGGAAAACCATGTAGTCTTACCGCTTCTCTAAAAAACAACTCTACTACATGAACAACATCACTAGTATTCTTGCAAGGAATAAAATGTACCATCTTTGAAAACCTATCAACCACTAGAATAATATAATCATGACCTCACTATGTCCTCAGTAATATAAGAAAAAATCCATGTTGACATCCTCCCACAGTTTCTTTGGTATAGGTAATGGCTGATACAACCTCATATTCTACTTAACTTATTTTTCCATCTTACATACTCTATAACTCTATACAAACTTCTTCACACCTTGCTAAAACTTTGGCTAGTAATAATTCTCAGCAACCAAAGCTATGGTTTTATCTCTACCAAAATGTTCAGCCAATCCTCCACTATGCTTCTCCTTGATGAGATTCTCTCTTATTGAACTTCTAGTAATTCACAACTGACTTCCTTTAAACAACTACCATCCTGTGTCATAGAATCCAACCACTTTTTCCCCTCAAGTGTAATAGGTTCTGTACAAACCTTCCATGTTTCACCAAAATCAAGATCATCTAGATACAAAATACTGAGTTCCTTCAATCCAACCACCTCTATCTATATTTATGTTAGCACAAGTTGTCTCCTACTAAGCACATCTTCAAATCTTTTAGACTTCCCACTCCTATGTTTCAAAACAAATTTACAACTCTACAAAAACTCAACCCACTTCAAATGCCTTTGGTTTAATTTTCCTTGACTATTCAAATTTTTTAAAGCTTGATGATTAGTATACAAAAAAAACTCCTTAGGAGGAAGATATTGTCCCCACTTATTCAATGCTTGAACTATAATATAAATTTTTTTGATCATAAACATAATATTTTATTTTTGCATCATTCAAATTCTCACTAAAAGAAGCAAAAAGTCTACCTTCTTGACTCATAACAGCTCCTATTGTAGTACTACTAGCATCATAGTCTACTTGAAACACCTTGTTAAAATTAGGAAGTGCTAAAACAGGTTGCTTAGTAACTTTTTGTTTCAATAAATTAAAAATATTATCTACTCATATAGTCCACTTAAATTCTTTCCTATCCCCTCTCATTTTTTTAGTCAAGGGTCCACAAATATTACTAAAACTTCTTATAAACTTTCTATAAAAACTAGCCAGTCCACAAAAATATCTTACCTCTATCATGCTCCTTGGAGTAGGCCATTCAAGGATAGCCTTCACTTTCTCTGGGTCCATTTTTAGACCTTTGGCTAAGACTACAAATCCCAGGTACACAAACTCCTTTACAAAACTACACTTCTTTAGGTTTATCAACAAATTTTCTTCCCTCAACTTATCAAACACCTTGTAAATATGGATCAAATGCTCCTCCAATGTCTTACTAAATATCAAAATAATATCTAGGCAAACAATGACAAATCTACTAAGAAACTCCTTTAGTACCTCATTTATGAGCCTCATGAAAGTGCTCAGTGCATTGGTTAGCCCAAATGGCATGACTAACCACTTGTATAGTCCTTCCCTTGTCTTGAAATTAGTCTTTCATTCATCTCCTCTAATATGAATCTAAATGTACTCACTCTTTAGATCTATCTTTATGAAATACTCAACTCCAATCAAAGAGTCCATAATATCATCTAGCCTTAGCAATGGAAATATGTACTTGATTTTGATCTTGTTGATAGTGTGAGAATCTATGCACACCCTCCATCCTCCATTCTTCTTTGGTACAAATATAGTTGGTACTACACATGGACTCAGACTCTCTTGAATCAACCCATTCTACAACAACTCATGAACTTGTTTGTTCAACTCTTCACTTTCTATTGGTGTCATTATGTGCACTGCCTTGTTTGGAAAACTCACTCCTGGAAGAAAATCCATTTGGTGATTGATCTTCCTCATAGGGGGAAATCCATCAAGAATATTATCTAATACAATATCAAAAAAATATCCCAACATATTTGCAACTTTTGTAGGCACCTCCTCTACTTCTTCTTTACTATCTTTTAGAATTATAGAAAAACACATATTATCATGCTTCGTACCTTTGATAAGCTCTTTTCCATCAACAAAACATATTCTGGAAGCACTGTATATCTTTCCTTATTTATCCTTCAATGGATTCAAATTATGATTCAGCCATCCTTTGTTACAATGTAGGTATTTGCTTGTCCATTGTGTACAACATGCCTATCAAACTACCATGACCTACACAACAACATATGACATATGTCCATAGGTATGATATTACATAGTACCTCATCCTGGTAGCTTCCAATATTGAACTTCATAGAGCACTACTCATTGACTATGACATTGTGGTCATCTTGCACAAAAGTAATATGGTATAGATTTTGGTGTTTCTGTCTCTTCAACTTCACCATCATTCCTGACAGCAGATTGTTAGTGCTTCCACCATTAATGATCACATCACAATGGTTATCTTCACATTTTCACCTTGTGCAAAATGAACTCCTTCCCTGATTAGGCTCAAAATGTGAGGATATGGCTTCTTCATCAACATGTGAAACTCTGGCCTGATCTTCTATTCTAAGATATGTCTTTCCTTGGCACTGGGAACGTTCAAATACCCTATGCCTTTATTCTCCATAATGAAAACATTTCCCACAGAAGCCTCCACATCTTGATCCTTTTCCTCTACCTCTTCCTCTCTGATCTCTATTGTTCTAGCATGGGGATGATTATAATTATTTCCCATCTAGTTTTGACTACTACTTCTAACCTCATCCTTGTTCTTCTAATCATCATTACAACCTCCATGAGATTGTCTGCTAGATATTGCACTATGACCTCTTCTACTATTCTTGTTATCAAACTTCTTTCTTAGTTTCTCCTCAACCCTTAGGGAAAAATGGTATACCTCCTTAGTACTAGTCACTTGAACAAGACTTATCTCATCCAAAATGCTTGGTTGTAACCTATTAAGATAACATGTGACTTTCTCCTTATTAGTTTTTGTATGGTTAGTTCAATTGAGAACTAGGTAGAACTCTTTAGTGTACTCTTGAATAGATTTTTCCACTTGCTTCAACCCTTGCATTTTCTTAATAAGGTCACACTCATAATCTATGGGAATGAACTATCACTTCATTTTAGTTACCATCTAATCCCATCTAGTGATTGTGTCCTTTCCTCTTTTATTTTTTTCCAACTGGATCTCCTGCCACTAGATCTTTGCATGACCCTTCAATTTGGCCTTTGCAAACTTGACCCTATCTAGATCTTCAATATCTTCATAGTCAAAGTACTCTTCTAATTCAATAATTTGGTCAACTAATTTCTCTAGGTTGAGATTTCCCAAAAATATGGGAACATCAAACTTAGGTCTTTTTACAATACTAGAAATTGTCCTAAAATGCTTTGCCTCCTCTAGGTTAAGAACTTCCTCTATTACATGTGGGTTCACATTTCCTTCTTCTTCTCTTTCATCCTCACTTTCATCATCTCCTATGGAAATATTCATTCATCTATGAATATGTTCTTACATCACTTGCATTTTCCTCTAGAATTTTCTAAAATCCTTAGGTGTAACACCTTCAACTCTTCTACCACACTCTCTTGACGAAGGCATTTTCATGATTCTATTGAAATGCTAGTGCAAAATGCTTCACAATCAGTGATCTTTCTATACACTTAGCCCAAACCATAGTCTTGATGCAAACTGCCTCACAGTTAACGATTGCTGCACACACTCAAGAACTCTAGCTTTGATACCACTTGATAAAGGGTGCTCCCCTTAATACCATAAACCATAATAGAAAATAAAGTGAAAACAAAAAATGAAAAAAAAAAATATGGACTTCTTATTTGTGCCAAAAATGTGAAATTACAAAATTAACTAGTATAATATGCTAACCCACATAGGCACCTTCATTACAATAATTTGTAGGTCAAGTTGCAAACTTTCACCCAAAGTTGTTCTAGACAATGTTTGGGCCTTTCTTAAATAGGCAATTTTATGCTTCCCAGGAAGGTTCTAGACATTGAGACCTAATACCTTGGGTTGGCAGACCCTAGCAATACATATAGAGTTAGTCAAGTAAATCATTGATAATTATTTTAGATACTTTGGGTAGTCCAAATTTGAAAGACCATAACCCACAAATTGTTGCTCAAATTGGCTTTTATAACCACTTTTTGAAAACATGAGCTCATGATCTATAGCCTCAAAATAGTGAAAGTTCCCTTCTGTCAAGTTTTTGAATCTTTTCTGGGCACTCTAAGGCCTCCAATGGTGAGGCTAAAGATTTTTTTTGCAAATATTTCCTCCAAAAATCCATAATAACTTCTCTAATGATTAAGCTAGGACAATGATATTTTAATGGTAGAATTATGACTCTAAAATGAACCTTGATGTAGAAAATGAGAACATTCCAATCTCATATAACAAGCTTACTCAAAATAGAAAGTTCCCATAAATAGTAACAACCCTTTCCTCTAGTCCTTATTAAAATAGAATAGATTGAAAAGAAAATATTTTGGGGTGATGAAAAATTGCTTTTACACCTAGGATGCTCCTACATCAAGTGCATGGTATGAAATAATTCAAAATTATCTTGTGAAGATTGGTTTTGAGGAGACTATTGATAACAACAATGTATATTTAAAGGCAGAAGGAGGTAAAGGTATTTTACTAGCTGAAATTTTTGTTGGTAATATCATTTTGGAGGTTAAAATGCATTATGTAAAATATTTGCAAATGAAATAAATAAATAATTTGAGATGTCTATGTTTGGAGAGATTAGGTTCTTTGTTGGCTTACACATATATCAGATGAAATATGGTATTTACATCATCTAGTCTAAGTATGTAAATGAAATATTAAAAAAGGTTAGTATGGAGGATTTGAAATGAGTTAGCACTCCTATGTTAATAGGATGCAAACTTTGAAAGACTGATGACTCTGTTGAAGTGAATCAAACATTGTAGAATTCTATCACTTGCAAGTTACAATATGAAGTTCATAGTAGGCCTAATATTGCACTAGTTGTTGGGATTGCTGCAAGGTTTTCTACAAAATCTAAGGAGAATAATTTGATGGTTGTTAAGAGAATTATGAGTTATTTGAAAGGAGCAAAAGATTATGGCCTATACTACAAGAAAAATGATAAATTTGAGTTAAGAGCCTATATAGATGTTGATTGGAATGGAAACATTGATGACAAAAAGAGTACAAGTGATGGAGAATTTTTCTTAGGAAAGAGATTGGTCCCCTAGATCAGTACTTGAAACAAAATTATATATCTCAATATATAGCTAAAGCTGTATATGTGGTTGTTGTAGTAAATTGCACACAAATGTGGTATGGATGCAATAAGTACTCAAAGGAATTAAGGAAGAAATTACTGAACCCATGGTAGTTTATTGTTATAATACAAGTGCTATAAACATATCAAAGTACCTTGTGATGCACACAATGACAAAGTATATTGAAATCAAGTATCATTACGTAGGACAGTTGTTTCAATAAAAAGAGGTGAGAATGGAATATGTGAATAGAAAAGAATTGACAGCTGATATATTCATAAAAGCTTTACCTAAGGATGTACATGAATATCTTAGAGGTAAACTAGAGGTGGTACCCCTATCCAAAGCTACCTAAGAAGCATGAGTAGTGACCTACATCAACTGAGCTGAATGTTGTATCTTAGAACTTGATGTAGTGGATTTTACTTTAGGAGCTGCCTAAAGTAATGAAGAAGTTGAATCAAAAGATTTATTGTCAAATGCAAGGTGGCATGGGGAGAACCTAAACTGATTATATCTACATGAAAAGATGACAAGTTTTTGGCACTGTTTTCAAAGAGGGAGATATAACAAATAAATTTGAGGAGATGTAAGAAAGAGGGAGATATAGAAAGAGAGATACATTGAAAGAGATTGACAAAGCTTACAATACCATATATAGTAGAAGGACATATAATTATAGAGGGATAAATTTTGAAGATATTAATTTTCTTTTAGGTATTGTTGTTGGTGTTGGTTTGCCATCAATACCAAAGAGGGAGATTGTTTGAAGTGTAGAACTTACCATGGAACAATCATTATTTTGTCAACTATGTCAAACTTGCTACTTGTTGGTGAGACAATTTCTTTTTGGTCTAAATGTTATCATTTGATTGATTGATGAAGAGGATTTGAAAAGAGAAGATAACAAAGGAACCTAGAGAAAGGTCGAGTCATTTGGTGCATAAAAGGAGCACTAAGACCAAGGAAGACATTGATATTTTAGTGTATTTTTCATCTACTTAAAGTTTGTAATGAAAGATTACTCAAGCAAAGAGTGGAAGAAGTTCAAGTAAATAAAAGTGTCTACCAAGCCTTTCTGCACAAATAGTGCAAGTCGAGCAGAAAATAGTAGAAGAAAAGTGAACATCAATAGGTGCCAAGAAAAGAGGACAAATAATGGGAGTCGAGTGAGAGTTAGTATATGTTGAGTAAAGTTTATATGGTGTCAAGCATTAGTAAACTTTAGTGTTGGCCAAGTGATAGAATAGTGTAGATGTCGAGTGATAACAAAATGTGTTTACTAAAAGATTTAATAAATCTAAGAAAACTAATTTGATTTATTGAATTATGTGAAGCATGTGGAAGATGACTACGATGTTTTGGTGGCATAAAATGTTAGGTAAATCATTTTGAGGAAAATTCAAGCAATATTGTAGAGGAAGTTTCTAGAGGAAAAAAATGTAAAAGTGGGTAGATTCATTGAATCTTACCTAACCTTAAAATGGATGATTATGGTTAAGAAACATGATAGCTAAATTCTCTATTTATAGAGATAGTTGGCTCAAAGAAAAGGCTGTCATGTGCAAGAACCTAAGGAAGACAAGAATTTTAGGGTGTTGCTTCATCTAGTGGCCAAATAGAAAATACCACAATTGGCATACAAAGTATGAAGGCTTAAGAGGATGAATTCTTGATAGGTGAACAGGCTATAAGAGCTAAATAGTATGAATGCCAAGCATAATAGAGAACTAAAATCAAGATCTTTAATTTTCACGTGAGTTGTAATTTTTTATCAAATCATGTCCTACACTATTACTTTCTAGCAATTGTACCAGTGTGGATAAAATCCTTTGGATTAAGGTTGACCTAATAGTCATTTGTAAATCCTTTAACCTTGTGACATTAAAATGGAATGCTCTAGGTCCCTCTAACAAGTCTCACTCCTAACAAGGTGATTGAAATACTTTAACCAAGTTACATTTAACAACATTCATTGTAACCTTTAACAGGGTTGGCCCTGCACAAGGCATCACTTCAAAAAAGTGAAATTGGGTAGCATGCTACTAGTCATTTTTCCCAAATTGGGTTTCCATATTAAATCCTTGTGTCAAATTGTATAAATGTGCTTATGGTATTTCATGTTTACATTTCTACAAAGTTATTTGGACCTAAGATAGTAACCTACTAAGTTAACATATTGTATGATTTGATGGATGAAAGAATGTTATGGTTTTATGGATATAAATTTGTTAAGTAGTGAAAAGTTTTATTTGTACATCTCAACCTTGGATAACTAATTCACCCCCCTTCTTCATTATCATAATTATTAACCTTAAACAAGATTACCCATAGGAGAAATACAAATTGAAACCACAACAAGATATTCATACATAATAACACCATATATGTTAACTAGTGAAACCCTTGATTAGAGGGAAAACTCTAGTGGGGATGGTACCAACAAGCTGATGAACTAATATAAATGTTCCTTGTTAGAAGATGGACCTTGTTAGGAGTCTACGAATACATTCAATACACATGAGTCCCTGTTAGGAGATTCCAACCTTGTTAGGAGTTGAGGAAGACAGCTGGACCCATTGCCCAAATCGCTTCAAGGGAAAGACCAATGAACCTACTTTCTAAATGATCTTTGTATTAGTCCTTACAAAATAATAGATTTGTACTATATTATTTCTTTCTCTTTCTCTACCCTATCAACTAGACTTCTTCTCTTTGTGATCTTGTAACCAAATCACAAATCTCGTATACAATAATCCCTTGAATTTCTTAAATGCATTCAATAAGAACTCTACTCCTTTTTGTACTTTGCACTTCATAAATTGATCAAAAAATATTAGAAAAAAGGAAACAATCTTTTATTTATACCATATCATCATAATAATTGGTTGAGTTGGACTTGAGGTTTTCCCAATTAACTATAATAAGATAATTAATTAATTTAAATGAAAATAGAATTATTAGTTCATAGTTTATAGAAAATTTTATAAGTGCAATACTAGGGCTTGCTAACTCGCTAACATCACAAACTAACCATCCTCTATCATTGCCTGACTAAACATCTTCTCATTGCATCTTTGATGTAAGATAGAAAACAAACATCAGGAACTTCTTTCCCAATACTCTACCTATGAACTACTCTCTATAAATTAGGTACATCTTTCATACATATTCAACTAAATCTCTATGCACTTAGCCATGTCATCAGTACATTATGTCAAACATGCTCATAACTATGCATTACAATACAATCAAACTATTGTACATACCATTAAGATCTTTGTCTACTACTCAGGCAATCTTTATAAAAACCATGATATGTTGACATTAATGACAAAAAAATTCATGAATGTAACATATCAATACTCTCCAATTCTTAGGATACTCCCCAAAGTGGTATCATCACCATTCATGCTAACAATCTCCCCCTCTGGCATTGATGGAAACACAGATGAAGAAACCATCTATGTTCCAAGAATACCAAAAAATGTCCTATTTTTGCTACTAACCAGCATTAGTTGTCCACACACTAGAAGGAATCTCAGTATAATACGTGCACAATAGGTGCATAGTCTTGCTTCTTAGACATCAATTTTTTACTTCACACTAAACAATTCATAATATATTAGATGCATATTCCTACTGGCTTTCATGAATCTAAACTAAATATCTCTAAAGAGATATATCACCTTCATCTATAATCTCTCTATCATTCTTAGGAGTTCATCTCTCCCCCATACTTAGGAGATGTTTCTTCCATGCGTACTTTTCCCCATTGACATCAATATCAAAGAGCTCAATTTCAATGTTACAACATACAAATTGCTAAATACAAATTGTTAATGTGTTGCACAAAATGTTCAACTGATTTGAGTATCTAAAGACACTATTGAATACTAAATACAAAGAGTTCTCAGTGACTCAGATCATCACAAATTCCCCCCATATGGGAAGCATCAACATTCAGTCCAGGCTAACAATAGTGCTATGTACCACTAGACTAATGCACTATCTACATCATCTACTCAAAAGTAAGTAGGGGCATAACCCCAAGCATACCTTTCAAGTACTCAAATGTATCTTTACACAAAGGCTTCATAAGGATATCTGCAATCTATTCTTTAGTACTCATTACTCCAATCTGATCTCCTTTTTTATTGCTTTCTCTCTCAAGAAATGATAATAGATATATGCTTAGTCTTAAAAAGTAATACATGATTCTTATACATACTTATTGTACTTATGTTATCACAATAAATATTATTGGGTTCTTCAAACTCAATTTTGATATCCTTTAACATCTACTTCATCCACATAACTTGATTATAGTTATTTTCTATTACAACATACTCTCGCTTAGTAGTACTCTATGAAATACAATCTTGCTTCTTGCTTTACCAAGAGACCAATATTCCTCCTAGAAGGAATGCTCCACTACTGGTGCTCTTTTTGTCATCCATATTGTCTACCCAATCCACACAAGTATATGCACAATTAGTAAAACCACTCGATCTATCATATACAATTCAATAGTCAGATGTTCCTTTCAAATATTTGAATATTCTCTTCATTGCAACAAAATTATACTCCTTAGGATTAGCTTGAAATTTAGCTACAATCCCAACTACATTTTCTATATACGGTCTAGTGTGAGTTAGATACTACAAACCTCCAATCATGGATTTGTACTTCCTCTCTACTAGAGGTGTCTCATCTTTGTTGGATAACTTGTGACTAGTTATTGTACCAATACATTTACAAGTTTCCAAACTAAACCTTTGCAACAAATAATTTAAGTACTTAGCTTGTTAAATAAAAATACTATTGCTATTTTGTAGAATCTAAAATCTTAGGAAAAACTTCATTTCTCTTATCATGCTCATTTCAAACTCATTGTTCATCTCTTCAACAAACTTATCACTTGCTTCATTATCACCTCCAAAAATTATGTTATCAAAAAATATTACAATAATCAACAAACCATTTTCAACTTCTTTCAAATATAATTTACTATCTGCCATACCTTTATCAAATCCAAGCTTTGCCAAATAATTGCCCATTCATACCAAGTTCTATGTGGTTTCTTCATACCATATAGAGATTTATTTAGTTTGTATACCACATCTTTGTCTTCTAATAAATGAAAACATTTAGGCTACTCAATATACTTTTTCTTCAAGTTCTCCATTCAAAAAGGTTGATTTAATATTGATCTAATAAACCTTGAAATTCTTATTTGCTGCATAATCCAAGAATATCCTTACTACTTCCATTTTGGCTATAGGTGCATATGTCTCTTCATATTATATTCCTTCTTGCTATGAATATCCCTTGCATACAAGTCTAACCTTATTTCTCACAACTTCACCTTTCTCATTTATCTTATTTTCGAATACCTATTTGGTTCCTATCACATTCTTTTTTTTAGATCTATGAACTAACTCCCATTTATCATTCTTCATAATCTAATCTAATTCTTCCATCATTACTTGAATCCAATGATCATCTTTACATGCTTTATCTACACTCTTACGCTAAACTTGAGATATCTAACATAACTCTACATTTACATTGTTCCTTGTCATCACACCTTTGTCTTTGCTTCCAATTATCTTCTCGGGAGGGTGATTCTTTGTTAGATTCATGTTAGAGATAGGAGTTGACATCTCAACTCTAATCTATTCTCTTAGTTCCAATCTCTTCTCTCCTCTTTTCTCAATGGTTAACACATCAATGTTTGTCTCAATAAAAAACTTTATCATTCTATCTAAAAATTTATGAATAATATTGTTCTTCATCTTAATTAGAATCTACCTTCTTTTCCTTAGTTCCAAACTTTTCATCCATCCTTTCATTTGTGCATTCAACTTTTATCTTAGTTATATAGTTAAAAAACCTGTATGCTCTCTTTTTCAATGAATAACCAAGAAACATAACTTCATCCATTATTGGACCAAACTTACCAATGTCAACATCTCTCTTAATATAAGATTTTCTCCCAAACATTATGAAATATTTAACTGATGGTTAATGAGAAAAATATAGTTCATAAGGTTTCGTGTTCATACCTTCTCTAATTTGTACACTATTCAGAGTGTAAACTGCAGTATTGACCACTTCTATCCAAAATATCTTAGAAACATCATTCTCAAACAAACATCACTCTTACTACTTCTGCTGCTAACTTATTCCTTATTTCAGCAATCACATTCTTCTTAGGTGTTCTACATAAAGATAGCTTCCTTTTGACTCCATTCTCTTCACAAAATATGTTAAACTTTCTGGAGGTGAATTCTCCTCCTCTAACAGATCTCAAAAAAATTGCATTAACACTAGATTCATTCTTAAAGCTATTCTTAAATATCATAAACTTCTCAAATGCTGAATATTTCTCTTTAAGAAATGCTACCCACATCATTCTAGGGAAATCATCAACAAAAATCATAAAGTACCTTTCACATATAATACTCTCGTTCTAGAGTGACCACTCATATCTTTGTGAAGGATCTCCAAATTATTTGTGGTAGAGAACTTCTTGCTAGGAAATGATACCAAATCATCTACTTATCCAAAATATATTCTTTACACACAACATTAGTAGGCTTTTTAATCTTAAGCAAGTATCTAACTACAAATGTGCTACTAACCTTCATAATATATTTTGTGAAAACCAACTATTATCCACTTTAGCTATCAACCATGTCATTTCAGTAGGATTCAACTAAACTACATTAACTTTTGATCTAGTGCTAGTTCCAATTATCTTACCATCTTTGTCTTTGATAATGCAGATCTTCTCAGTGAACTGCATTTGATAACCCTTGTCCACCAATTATGCAACACTCAACAAGTTATGCTTCAATCCATCAAAAAAATAAAAATAATTAGTGTTAGTTTTACCACCAAGAGAAATGGATCCAATTCCTGTTATATGACAAGCTACATTATTCCCACTAGTACAAAAACAATAATACATGACTAAAAAAACCACTAAAATTTGTATATATGTGACTAAAATCAGTCACGTGGCTAATAGTAGTTAATATCCAATCATTTATAATGCTACTAAATTTACTACAAAACAATTTTGGTCACATATTTGATCATTTATTTTTATCATCAATTTAATCACATATTTATTATATTTACTCATATATTTGGTAGTGTATTTAGTAGCATATTTAATATTATATTTGGTCACATATTTAGTAAAGTATTTAATAGCATATTTAGTCATTACTAAACCCAATTTAGTCACATATTTGGTACATATCTAGTAGCATATTAAATAACATATTTAATCACATATTTGTTAGTGTACTTGGTCATAATAGGGCATGATGGAATTGAACAACAATCCTCTTACATGTAAATTAGGTGCTCTTCCATTGAGCTAGCAACCTTTAAAGAATACATAGTAAATTATTATTTGTTTCATTTGATTTTTAATATAGTACCCAAAAAGGTTATGGACCTATATCTATTGAAATGGGGGCAACAAGGAAACATCCTATCAAGTTGATCATTTAAAGGCTCCTTTTATTTAAAAAAATAATTCCAGTTTGTCAAACATAAATCAACCAAAGGAAAAGGGAATTGGAGTAATGGATTTTAAATTTAAAATTGGTGTCCAACTTCTTACCAATAATGTAGAAGTGCATGTAGTGACTTGAAGATTGCTTCAAGTGTTTCATCCAAAAATAGACACTCTATACTAGATATAGTTTCATTTCCTTAATGACACTTTGTACTAGCCATTCGCATGACACTCCACTACTAGATGAAAAGCCACAAGTCATAAAAACATGAGCCAAAAGATGCTCACACTAAACTCTTCATAATCCATTTCATCCATGTACCTATCAATACAAGAATGTTTTCTTGTTTCTCATTTTTTCAATTAGCCACCTATAACAATTTCTACAAACTTAGATGATAAAACCAATATTAAAATGAGAATATTTACACCATAGTAAGTAATTTCATTGAATAATATTCTCAGTGCACACAATTTTTTTTTTTCTGAAAACTAAAATGTAACACTAAAATATAGTGAGACTATTTATACAACACTAAATAATGCAAAATAGTGATGTTCTTAGTGCACCAACTTCTTCAAAATTAGCTAAGATCATTCACAAAAAAAGTACTAGGCTCTATAAAGTCTCCAACAACAAATAGTCTAGAACTGGACAATGAAAAAAAAATCTTTAAGTATGTTTATTAATCCCAAAAGAAGAGTTCTCATGAAATATTATCCAAAAATTTGAGTCGATAAGTGTTTACTAAAAAATGTGGCAAATAAATCCCAATAAAACATCACATAAGAATAGCAATCACCAAACCAACTAGGCAATGATCTAATAGTGTAGAAGAGTAATTTCCATGCTAATGATGGGCTCAAGATGTATTGGCCTTTCTTTAGAAGATGGTGAATTTGCAAAACTATAGGCTACACCAGTAAAGGTTGGGTGGTAGTGAGTTTTGATAAATTTAGGTTTCTAACGTAAAGCCTCTAAGTCTTAAGAGTATTCCAAGTGCATAATACCACTTTCGTGATAATACCGAGTTCCAACATTGAGTGCATGTTTTTGTGTTGCACTAAGGTTTGCAAGTAAAGATGAGTGTGGCTAAATATGTGCTTTGAACAATGTTAAAAATATTATTGAAATCATTTTCTTCTATGGATTATTTGGAAAAGAAGCATAGGCTAATAACTATAACATGAATAATCAAATTCAAAAGATAGCCAAGATAAAATTTAAAACCTAACCAATAAATTATTTAGTATCTTAGAATGATACATTCTATAATTAGGCAATAACAAGAAACTATAGAGAATTCCTTCTCATAGGAGAAATCACGTAAGTAGGACATCAATATTTTTTGTAGTTGAAAATACTTGTATTATTCTACAAAACCAAAATATAAGGGAAGAACTATACTTGAATTTTCTACAAATAGCTATACAAATCCTTAGATCATATGGAATTGCTGATTTACAAAGTTTTTTAACCTTATTGTAATAATGCCTATAAAGAACACAAAAATGATCCAAATAGTTAGATATCTGATAATAGTGGAGCTTAAGGCAATTGAAATTCTCCAAAAATTGAGAGCATTTTATATCAGGATGAGATTACTATTTTCTGCCTTCTAGGGTTATGAGTTCATTCTAGATAGTGGATGCATCTACATGTTGTTACAAAATGAATAACAATAACTAATTATTATTAAAATAAAAAATGATATTAAAAAAATTGAAAAGTCCCAATTGCATCTCAATAAGGATACTAGACCATAATTTGACTCCTTTGACATGTCTTAGTTTCTAATTTGCATATATCCAAAATATTTGAGAAATAAGACAAACAACTACTAAGAAATCGAATGTCACTTAAATGTTATACAAAGAGAATATTGAGAAAAACTAGAACCAAGTGGAAAGAAATCCATAAATAAGCCCATCACTAAAGAATAAAACTCTTAATTAGGACATCAACTTTAACAGATCACTTAACTCTTAGTAATAATATTTGAACATTATTTATAATAATGTCTGAAGGTTACAAAGATAACTATAAAGATATCTTGATCCATGCAATCTAGCTAGGTTGACATAGAAAAATAAGAAGAATAAGGCAAAAGAAGAACTCAACATGATAGGGTAACTAGTAACCTATAACACTATCAGCACTGATAAACAAAATATTATACTTATCAATAATCAATAATTTCCAATATAAAATTGGCAATAAAATCAATTAACAGCTTAATACTTTCTTAGAAAATTTACATAGAATTGTGTGGACATGGTTCACCCTCTCCTATTCATTGGGAAGATTTATGAGAAGCATTGTAGGATCCACACTCTTGGCAAGCTCAAAGTCTGTATATGCTTCATATCCTCAAAATGTAACATCCAAGCAGGTACCTCCATCAATGTGAAAATGAATCTTAAAGTATTATAGGCTATTTGAAACTATTGTGACAAAGAAGAATCATTAGGCCTAACATATGCATTTACAATCATACTTAGTTTTCTTTTGTAGATCATAATCAGATAAGTGTGGGTTCAAATTGAAATTATATCGAAGACTATATAAAAAATCTAGATGCATGAAACTTGAACTCTGATATTTTCAATCTAGAGAGAATAATGCATTTTGATGATCTTCTCTTTGTGACAGATCAACTAATACATAGGTATATTTTGTACAACTAGATTTCAACAAGAGACAAGGTAGCAGGAGGATGTTCCACTACAAGAGATCACTTTGTGAAAGAGGAAGGATAGATGGCTATAGGATACACTAACAGAGACCAAGTAGCTAGAGGTGAGCCACAAAGGATGATTAGAGAGAGTTAGGAACTTGAGATATTATGACTAAAATGATAACTGCAAAAGAAATATAGAAAGGTAGGACTCAAATATGTTTCAATTGTATCATAGGCATCTACAAGTTAAGGCTAGAAATGCTCTAAATATAGCATTAACAAAAAGTAGCTCAATAACAATGTGAATACTACAGTTGAAGAGAATACCTTATTTAATGGAGATTGTTTGTTTTGTTGTGCAGCTGATGAAACTGGTCCTTACACATCCAATATGGTGCTAGATGAATTTATTTTCCATGCTCCCATTGTTTGAAATAATCATAAAAGACTCACGCAAATATATGTAGATAGCCCAAATAAACAAAGATGACAACTAGACTTCTAAGAGGTCTATGATAAATACATGCTCTAGAATATCATTATAGGTATATCAACTAGCCCAGAAAGAAATACACTTTACCATAGAATTTGTTCTTGAGGCATCATATCGAGTGTGTCCAACCCTCATAAATATTGCACAAATAGTCAATGCTTTTAACTTGATGAAGAAGATGGTCCACTTGCTATGAGATAGTAAATTGTCTACATAAATAATATAAAAAGGATTTTACTAAATATTGTTAACAACAATTAAGTGGACTTGACCAATATTATCAAATAATTACTAATTTATTAATAATTAACCTTTTCCAATTAGTGTCTAAGCCTTATCGAATTGTTAAATAAAGATGTAAAAGGATGTACATTAATTTTTTGGATAGTTGTAACTATAATGGGGATGTAGGAAGATTTAAATATACTCATTTGGTCTAAATTTAGATAGGTTTCTCATTTGGAAGCAAGTTGATAATAATAGTCCTATTATTCCTCTAACTGTCACCATGCTACTTACAAGGTTGGTCAACAATCAAGAATTTACTCATCAATTTGAATTCTTATGAATATTATTAAAGGATTAGGGAAGGAAGCCTACTTCATGATAAACAAATGTTAATTATTAATTTTGACATTTTGTTGAATATAGTTCAAGTTTTTTCAATGGGTTCTTGATTTTCCCTCTCATTGTCATGTTTAGATGTTACTCCCATGCATTATTTCATATCATAATGGATTAATTATAAGTTAAGGATGATTTGGAAATTAAGATGGATGAATAGAATTTGATTCAAACTAAGTCTATGGAATTTTCATGAAGGGTCGAGAAGGATCCAATGTGATTTATAAAAACTATCATAAAGTCTTCGCCGATAGACCCATTCATGACGGTTTGTGGTAACATTATCTTTAACAAATGAAAAATTGGTATTGCTTGTTAAAATAAAAGTATACTTATAAGGCTATTAAATTAATTTGGTTTGGTGTTGAATGGTTTTGTATGATGGCATAAGTTTAATGCCCTAGCAACAAGAAACCATAAAAATATATGAATTAATTTATGATAGAAAAATGCTCTTAGTATGAGATCCATAATTCCCAATTTAGTTTTTTGATATTTTTACATTTTTCATATGTCTTAAAAAAACTAGTTATTTACACTTTGAGAAAATTAGTGCAAGCTCAATGAGTCAGTACAAGATTTGTGAGATATGGCACTAGAATTATTTATCACTCTTGAATGCAAAGGACCAGCAATATTTTTAGTACTCTAAAATTCAATACAATTGTCAATGCGATTAGAAATTAAATTACAATCCTTTAAATTACACTATCCCTTTTAGAACTCGAGTTTCTTGTTCATCATTTACTTCAACTTTTGTTTTTCTTTTGATAGCCATAAAATTAATGTCTTCCCATGTTGCCATTATAGTGCTCTCACAAGTTAACTACTATTTGAGAAATTAGATGAAGACTTAGATGAATTAACCCATTTCACCACACAAGCAACATCTCCACTTCCTTTTCATCTATCTTCAATTTTAGGACCCATGTTAATGTTTTCATTGACATCAAATGAGATATTTTGGTCCAAATTTGGTAGATTTTACCTCCCAAGAAGTTTTGTTGAGCCAATAGTTTTTATTATTAGCAAACCACTATCCTGGTACTAAATCTAAATTTAAGACCCCATTTGAAGAAGAAATTTGCCAAGATGATGAAGCATTGGGAGATTTTTTGGTCCTCTTCAGAAAGGTTTCTTGGTTTTTGTATCTAGATATATACTTCGGAGAGAGGACTAGACCTATTTCCATATAAATTTTATGTTCTCCCCTGCTACTCATGAAATTGACATCAATAAAAGCTTTGTACTTCTATTGTACTTGTTGACTGGCATAATCCAACTCTAGTTTTACTAGAACTCCTAACACTATATATAGCGAAGCATTTCATATAAAATCCATTTTAGGGGGCCTTATATGATATGTATTAGACATTTCACTTTCTCTAGAAATTATTTCATCTTTTTAATAATCTATAGAGCTTGCAACAAGAATTTGTCTAGGAGATGCAACTTTAGATAATGTGCTAGAAGAATTTGATATTGCAGTAAGAGATCTTCCCATTTAAATCTCTAGAGAACTTGTTGTAGTATCCACAATTTCCACATTAACTACATTCTCTTTTTCTTTAAACTCTTTCTATCTTAATTACTTCAGGTGTTTCCTTCTTAGTTGTTCTACTTTCCTGAAAGAAGAAAATAAAAAAAACATCAAATTGTGTGCTTTCTCAAAAAAGATCACAAGAACACCATGTTATCCATGCCAAATAATATTCCTCCCTCTCATGCAATCACCCCATGCTTATCTAGGTTCAAATAAAATTTGTTTATAAATAGTATGACCCCTTGAAACCATAAAAATTTGTGAAAGAAATCCATCAATTACATCTTAAGAAAACTACAATCCCAATCACAATTGAAAATCAGAATTTGTGGCACCAATATTTTAGAGATGAGTCTTAGCAACACTATGTTGTAGCACAAAAGAACCCCCATACCCCATCTATACAAAATGGCCATTTTATGGCATTGATCCTGAGCAACTCACCATGTAAAATGTACATGCACAATATATATGAACATGTATAGATGCCCCCATCTATAGCCCTTTTCTTGTTCTCTTCACTCCCTTTAATATGAACTATTGTTTTTTATTCATTCTCTCAGTATTTTGTACAATAGTTTACTAGACAAGTAGAGTATAATTTTAATCATGTCAAGGGATTATAATTGAAAACAAGACTTGAACCTTATGAGAAATCTTCATTGAGAAATTATGAGTTGTCTACAATTATAAATTACAATGGGTGAATTTGTTATGAGAATGACAAAGTGATAATTTACATGTTTTGTGTCAATGTCACTCAAATTTGTATAAGTTGTTGAGGTTATCTACAACTAGCAACAACCATTTACAGTGCTATTTCTTCCTTATACTTGCTGCATGATTCCAAATTTATGAACAGTCGTAATAAAATCATATACCTTCTAATGCTTGCATGTTATTCATTGTTTGAAGATACTATTAGTCAATAGTCTTGTAAATCCAATATTTTTCAATATTATAGTTCAGTTGTTGTGAGCCTAGAAAAGAAATTATAGGATAGGTTTGTTATAAAATAAGAATAAGTGCATTCACATAAAAAACTTATCATCTCCTATAACCTTAGATCTCCTTCAATTACTATTGTCACCAAGATCCAAGCACCCAAATTTAGATTACTATTGCATAGAAAGCAATGGATCCTACCATAAATCCATAATAAGATCTATTTACAAAATAGATAAGAAAACAAACATCTCCATGAAAGAAAAAACATCTACCCTTTTAGATAGCTTACCACCCCTTGAATTAGTTTTTTGGATCCAAACACTTCTAGAAAATCAAGTCTTTCATGAAATACCATGATTCTTGAGGGAAAAGCCAATGTTGAAGCCCAGGATAATTGCTTCGAAATTAGAAACATAATTTCTTGTTAAATGCTTCAATGATAGAAATAGAAAAAAATTGCCATCAATAAATATGTTGACTATATGCAAAGGGCATAGGCATTCAATTTCTACCGTAAGAGGTATTTTTAGCATTACCAAAAAAATTATTGAAAAAAAATTCATAGACTAAAAATATCCATGAGACAAGTAGTGTTGTTAGTAGATGACCATAATTAGTCATTGCAATGTTCCAATACAATTATAAGATTTACCAACTCTGAACTATCACCTACAATGTTCATCCAACTTTATTCATCCTACTTATGACTTTTACCTAGATTTCCATGGATAGAAGGACACCATCTCAAGGAATTCACTCCATACCATTTGATACTTGAATCATATAAAGAACTATTTGATACTACAGAGTTGTAGCTACTCATAACATTCTTACTTGGGATCCTATAGTTATGACAATCAAGCATATGACTTTTGGAAATTGAACTATTGTGTTCCATATATCTATAACTATGGAGATCATGCTCAAACATTATATATGGAACTAAGAAAAAATTCTTGGAAAAAGAGTTTATGAAATTGCTGATATAATCTATACATTCTTGAAAAAATTCTTCTATAGAGCTAAGAATACTAGATGTATGGAAACAATTTTTTATGACCTCACATGTAGATACTTTAGAGCTAGGCATGATAGACATGTTAGAAGATTTTTTATGTGATCCTATAAAAACATCTTGTGCACGGATCACAATTTCTATGATTTCCCTTGGGAAAAGAATCTAATGTATTATTACATGCAAATTCATCTTGTATATCTTCAGATTCTTCCATTCTTCCTATTGAGGACACATCAAATTTATTTTTCTATAAAACACAATTACCTTCATCTTATCTCTCATGGATAGATGGAGAAGATGATTGTACTGTGCACTCCATTCTACTATGAGGAATTGCATAACCTTGATGTCAAGAAATCATAGGCTACAAACACCTTTTGTTAGTCATACCTTGGTAATCTCCAACAAATATGATACTTTCTTTCCAGAAACTTTCTCTAACATTAGAATATGGTTTCCTTACTAACACATTGGTTTGATGACTTTGAGATATCCCTTCATACAAGGAATGAACTCTCTTGGTGCCTAGTGTTTTTAAATAACCATCAAATTGTAGAAGACCTCACTAAGATGGACAAGTGCCTATGAGGATTAGGAGGTCTTAAAATTGTAATAAGTCCTAATATGTAAGGCCTAGTGACTTAGGATGAGTTATGAATCCTAAAGTCTACTATGGTAAATGGGTAGATGTGTAAGAGGGTTTAATTAATCACTAGAATAAATATGTAAGTTCTTAAGATGTTTAAGATAGTAATTTTCAAAAAAAATTCTAATCATTGTCAGCAACAAGATTATTGAAAAGAAAAGTATTTTTTTACCTTGTTAATTCAAAAGGTGGTTGTAACCTCCAAGTTGGTTGTAATTTGAGCAAAACCATTAAATTGGTGAGTGACAAATGAAGAAAACAAGCTGGAAGAAGTTTTCTTTGTAAGAAGGCATATATCAATCAAAAAAATTGTATTTTACTACAAAAACTAATTGGCTCTTCAATTATCATGCTATTATATGGATTTAAATGCAAAAAGCAACCTCATAGGAAGTTGGGAAACCATGTTAGCTTTCATTTGCAACAAGTCTAAATGAGTTCACTATGAGTTAGCTACAATGAGTTAACCTTAAGAATGACCTACATACTAAATGATAAAAAAAAATGTCAATTATTCCATTTTTAAATAATAATTAAAAATTAAATCTAGAGGTTTCTATGACCAAAAAAAAAAAAAAAATTGAACTACCAAACCAAGAAAATTTAGATAATAGTGACCTATTAGCCAAAAATAAGAGTAAAGTTGCATGGTTCAAGTTTTTTTTACCTTGTGATTATTACTCGCAAACCTCAGGGTAGTACCTATTCATGTGGCTCATTCCATAAGAAGTACAATATGATAAAAAATAATCTATTAAAATACCTTGGTTAAATACATGTTATTTATATTCTAGTTATTTAGCTAATTTGTGGACTAAATGATGGATGAAATAAACCAAGCTCAAAATTTATCATCACTATGCCATGTCATTGGTCACTGATCCAAAATAAATTTATGTTTTGAAGTAGAACTATCAAAGGTTTTTTTCTCAAACAGGAACAATGTAGCAAAACAAAAAATGGGATTTTATGAAAATGAGAAGAAACATATTAGTGTAAATTTTTTCCATTATTGCAGTTAGGTTACAAGAATAAGATCAAACAACTTCATAAATAGATGCTAATATGTATGGAAGATTTATTAGATGAATGCATTTACATCTGAATGTATATCCAAGAATGAAGATTAACCTACTTAAAATGGTAGTAGGGAATTATGCCATCATGATATTCAGTTGTATCATCCAGATAGGAGTCATTGCCTCTAGCATACAAGATTTTAAAAACTTGTCTCAGTCATAAATAATTGTTGCAACATATCAATGTTATTTAAACAACTTGATTTTCTCATGCATAATTACCTATATGGTATTTTATTCAATATTCCAACCTCTTTAAGATCTATTAGTGATCCTATGTGCTTCGTTAGCATTAGCATCCTTGCATTAGAAACATATTGAAATTTTTGTATTAATTTCAATTTATTTGTTCTTTAGATTTTATTTATTTATTTTTATTTCATATTTTGTGTTTGAGTCTATTAATTAATTATTTAGCAATGATAAAAAGATATTTGCATTAAAAGTAGTTATTCATTGTCCTGATCAAGAATTGAAATTTTATAACACCAAAGAATTCCCTAAATCTATATGATTTTGGATGACAAGGAAGATAATTTTCCACCTAAGGGGCTTCAACATAAAAATGGATTCAAGTATGCAATTTAATATTGCATAACTAATCATCAATCTTATTCAAAGCTATTACATTGAGAAAATGGATTAACTCTTGTTTTTGTAAAGAGTTCACTAATTTCTTGACTGAATGGTTGTACAAAAACAAAATAGTAGGGGAAAAAGTTCCAAGGATTTGTCAAATGTAACACAAGTAGAAGAAACTAAATTTTTTTATTCGATAAACAGGTTTTACAGGGATCTTGAAACCCAAGAGTTAGAAGAAAAATAGGCTGATAATAAGTGTTAAAAGCCCAGCCACAAAAGAACAAGTCTAAAGGCTGAAAATAAGAACTAGGCCTAGGCACATAACAAAGGCAAAAGAAAAGGCCAAACTGTTAAGACAAGACAAACAAAACAATCAAAAGCTAGAACAAATTTTTTTTGAAGTCCTCACATTAAAATTTCTCCAAGCTTTCCTCCTATTCTAGAAGAAACCAAAATTATAATATGAATGATGTCCATATTTAGAAGCATAGTATTGATGAGCACATACTTAGCACAACTATAGACATTTTTGTTTCTTAAGCAATGACTATGGAGTAGGTAAAGTTACAGAGTCAGCCAAGATAAATTTGCAAAGTCAACCAATACCTCCTCTAGGCCAACCTCCATGATATGATGGAACCATGGATGCTATTAGAGAGATAATTATAGTAGAGGGCCCTCGAGGCCTATACAAATGAATGGGAGCTCCATTAGCTATAGTGGCAACACTAAATGTAGTTCACTTTATTGCAAGAGGGCAGATGTAAACCTTAGTTAGAACAAAACCTGGGGTTCCCCTTCTTATGGAATAGCAGGTAACTTGCGAAGTAAGGGTGGGCATTACTATGATAATGCTAGCATGTCCAACTAAGCTAGTGAAGTGTAGATTTAAATCTCAAAGTGCTCTTGCAACTAGAGAAGCTACTACAGTTGTCACTACTAGGACAACAACATATAAATGATTTTTTTTCCAATTTTTTTCATTTAGTAATTTCTTTGTATGCTTCTCAGTCACCATCTTGAAAGTTAAATTATCTTAATTGGCTACATTTGTAGATTCAAAATGCATGCATCATAGGGACTATTTTAGTTGTATTCTGATGTGATTGGAGTAAACTTCTATATTCTTGATAATAAATGATGGAGTACATTAGTAGGCTTCAAGCATTGAGGTGAACTATTGAGATTATCTTTATACAATGAGAAATCAATCTACATTGTTAAGCTTCCACCATGGTGCATAGAAATCTTGAGATTTCTTCCAAAGTTCAAACCCATAGGAATTAACCACCTATTGCATGGAATCAAGGATTAAACCTTAACAATTATGTGCAATTCATTTCTACATCATTTGAGCCTTGTTTATGTGCACCCAATAATATATTATTGGTAAATCAATTGTTTTCCCTTAAATATTAGCATATAATATATATATTGATGCCTTCCAAATTCTTATAAAATAGGTGCATCACAATAGTAGTAGCATCCATCAAATACAATGGAACAATAAATGTAGCCAAAAATGTTTTAAAGTTTGAGGGAGGGATTTTAGGACTATTTAAGGGTCTCACTCCTAGTTTAGTATGAGAAGTTCCTAGAAATATAGTTATGGTTGGTGTCTATGATAGAATAAGACATTATTTTGGTGGAGGATAGGATACTTCTAGATTGAGCCAAAGTGGCCCCCTTACATTAGGTGGGCTTCTTGGTGCTTCTTTTTTGGTTACTATATATCCAACTAATGTTGTGAAGAGTGTTATCCAGGTTGATAATTACCACCAGGAAAAGTAGCCATTTTATAATATGAGAATTAATATGTGATCACAAGGAATAGAAGGAGAGCATATAGTCTATACAAATGGATAGGTGGAAATATCATACAGGCATATGCTATGGTTGTCAAAAAAAATTTGTACTTTTTAATCCAGTCCACTACTTTGCAACTATTATTACTCCTTCGTCTAGCATACTTTGAAACATAAATTCCTTTGTCATTATAAAATGGTAACAAACCCATTCATAAAACATGATATTATAAGAAATAACTATTTATCCCGAATAAAAAAATTGCTCTCAAGTTAAGGAAAATATAAAACATAAGTGTGTTTGGCTCAAGACAAATTATAATCCTCATTTGATTTGATACCTTAGCACTAGACCACTCTTATAATGAATTTAAATCAAAGATAAAAGAAACTCATTCCCACTCTACAAATTTAACTTATTACACTAACATAAATGAAAGGATAATTTGTAAAATATACCCTTAAAATACTTTTCCATGGAAGCAACAATGTTCAAATTGTCTCACAAAAAGCTTGCACAAAGTGATCCCTTTGTGTAAACATATAGATCACAACATTATAAAGAATATTTATCCAAGTTGAGGATCATGTTCCATTTACTCTATGACTATTTAAAATCCACTGAAATCCTCCTCATTCACCATTAAATTCAACTAAAATTAGAATTATAGATTCAAGAAATAGGCATTTGAATGTACATGAATGTCAAACTCATTGTGTCATCACTAAATAGTGATGTCTCATATAGCATGATAATTATCATTAATGCCATGATAACTCTAACAATCATGTAGAGGCCAAGGACACACACAAAACTCACACTATTGATTCTTTTGCAAGAGCTTTAAGGAAATATCTATTCAACTTTCAAACCATTCAACAACATTAAACATAATTAATTTAATGTAACCTTTCAAGAAAAAAAAACCATAATATTTTCTTAACCTTATCACACTAACTACCAACATGATAAAGATCCAATACACAAACTTGGGACAACTTTCATATTTTTGTTAACATATCAAAGAGATGGAGAACTTTGTTTTGTAACAACGTCAAAAAATGGACAACCCACACTGAGATTAGATTTACACTCACAATCTCCAACAAAATGGATGAAAACGTTGGCCTTAAAAATAATATTTGTGTCATTGATGGGGAAAAAATGTAGCTTGACTCCTATACTAGACTATCATCACTATACATACCTTGTCCACAATAAACCTTTGCCTCACTCAAATATAAATATTAACTATTCTGGAATTGAAGGGATTTATCAATCATCCTTTGATATTTTTTCATGGCCTCTATATAATAGATATCAATATCAACCTTCAAACTATAAGAAATTATCACTATTGTATCTCTACCAGTCTGATCGCTACTACAGTATTCTTAGGGAATTTTCTTTTTTTAAATCATTCAAATCATAGTATTGCAACCTAATTATTTGGTATATGAAAGAGTACATCACAGGAATAAATATCACCAATTTATTTTCCTTCCCACCATTAAAAATAAAATGAATTCAATGTTTTATGGTCATTGGTTACCCCAAATTGCAACGAGCCTATTTAGAACAAATAAATCATAACTTCCTCCCTACTTAATCAATACACTTCAAACCAATTGCATAAAAAGGTAGAATCACTCTACTTTCCAATAATATATGCCTTGATCACCAAGAATTAAAAAAGGGAACAATTAACTTTAGAACAACAAAGTTGTAGTAGAAAATTACATAATTAGTAATTTATTCTCTTCAAATTTTCTCAAAAACGCCCTTTAAACATGATAGATTTACTAATACATTTCTACATAATATTTTCTTACATATTATGAAATTATATAATGTAGAATTGTATTTTACATGAAATAAGGCCTTTGGGAGCACTATATATCCAATGGGAAAATGGAAAAGCAAATGATGGGAAAATAATTTACTTTTGTAGAAAGACTTGTATAAATCATTAGATTGTTATATTTTTCATAGTCCTAAAAGTAATTTACAATGCTCCTTAAAATTTCCTTATAACCTTTCATGATTGTTTATGTTTTCAACATTTTCACCATTTGTTTTGTCTACACATATAACCTTATAGGATCCTATATAACTAGAAGGCTTGAGGTGGATCACAATTACCATTAAAAATTCCAGAATGTCTCATTGAGAATTCCCAAGGGACTATAACATCTTGACATGGGAGCACAATGGTAGAAAGATTTAATAATTTATGTTTTCAGGCTACAAATAGTTCACTTCTATTTTGTATTATGTTGTATAAATGTGGTATTTTTAATTTTTGAGCTACTAAAGCTAATATATCAAATATTAACCCATTCTTATTGCAACTTGGACCCAATATAATAGGTAGCTATAATAAAAAGAGGACTCTTATTCTTTTGGAACTATTATTGTCTTATGACGATTAGACCATTCTTTAATAATATAGAAATCTTAAATAGAAAGAAAATGAAACCCAAATTGTAGGGGAGCTTGTTGATATGTTTGACACCCCCCTCAAGCATATACAATACTTGATCCTCCTCTTTCATTAATAACTCATCAAAGTAATATACTTGTTGTCATAGACTAAAAAATAAAATGCTTACAGATTTGGGCTAGGGTCTCTAGGTTACCATAATAGCCAAAACCATCCAACCTAAAACCAATACCATTTTAAATCTTGTTCAAGATACTATGAAATACCTGATAATTTAAAAAAAATTACTGGTTTAAATGAGAGTAACTAAGTATCCTGTTCTCCAAATGCCAACTTTGTGGGTTTCTAGATAGCATTTAGAGAAATGTATCAATCTTTCTTTATTGATCATGACAACAGTTAAAAACCATCACAAAAATGAAGATAGTTTACTAAATCCTAATCACTCCATCAAATCCAATGTAACAATATATCATATCATTAATTCTCACAATGGAAATAGTTGTAATTAGACATAGTCCTCGAACAAACAAAGTTATACTACAAAACTACCAATGTTTATTAATCCTCATACATAAGACCACTCCTTAATTTGGATTGTTTATGGAAAATATTTAATCTTGTATTTAACTAATAAAAGCAACTCAACTTACCAACTACCCTAGGAAACTAACTTGAGATTTCTATCTTTAAATTAATCCCATTACCATGTTGTTAGCCCTTACAACCTTGACTTTTCCTTGTATCATGAATCTGATTATCCATCCTATCATATGGATTTCGGTCTTTTAAGACCTTAGGGACACAACAATAAAATGAACTTCCTATTATATATTTTTTCCCTTCCAAGACTAATTAGACTCACTTTCCATCATGGCATCAATTGACACATTAGTTACAAATCCATCATTTTGGAATTATATGGATTTTAATATCCTTAATTACATAGGTAAATGGTCATTTTGACCTTGTAGATTCAATTCTCCTCTTGGTTCTTCCAAGTGGAAAAATGATGGCCATATAGTCTAGGTTAGATGATCTACCACATGTTTGTTGAATTATTTGTTTGTTAGCATATCTCAATGTAGAGTTTCTTTTAGAATTGTTTATATCTACTTTTGTGTCCATCTTAATGACAAAACATGATATTATCTCTCTTGACAATATATAGGACCAAACTATGGTAGCAGGTCACTTGATTGTTAATCGTTGCTATAATGTGTTAAATGTAATATGACTGTAAGGAAACTAAGGTGCAGAAAAAACTTCCTGCACTAATCCCTTAAGGAAAGTATTGTGCAAATTCCTAGTAAATCCTTACAAGTTCTGATATTATGTAAAAAATAATATTGGAGTCAACCATAAATATAGAAAATAGATAGAGAAAGAATACACATAAAAAAAAAGATATGCCAGTGGGGATAAACCTTTTGGTAAAACAACCCCAGCCTTCCAAAACCTGCACAATGTATTATCTTCAACACAATAGCTTACAACACACTTGCAATGCAAGTTCTTTCAAGACACAAAGACCACTTCAGTACTAACATACCATATCAACAATAATCTCTCTCTCTCTCTCTCTCTCTCTCTCTCTCTCTCTCTCTCTCTCGCCCCCCCCCCCCCCATTTGTAGCCCAAAAAATGCTTAAATTATGTGCTTTCCATTTTTAGGGCAACCTCCAAAGTACAACTATATTAGGTTTTTACCATTCTTTAGAGAAGTAGGAACCCAAAATAATTTACAAGCCGATCTCCTTAACCCCATGCACTAGATGGAGACTAGACTGTACAATACTCAATGATCAATTACCATATCTCTTCATGTTTTCACCCATCATCATATCTACCAGAGATAACTCTTATGTATCATAGAAATCTTTCATAACCATTTAACCAATGATCTCCTTACACACAATTCAAGATGTTGACACATACAAGTGGAGTGACATATCAACATGCCAACTAGACATGTACGCTCACACTTAATTAGATTATTTTCAAGAAATACATTTACAAACAAATAATAACAATAGGAATTATCCAACGTTAAGACAACTTATTCCTAAAAATGAGAAGGGTTCTCTAATTTGCAATGAAGTTTGGGCTCTAAGGTACACGATTGAGATCCAATAAGGGTTTGTTAAGAGTTATTGAAAGGGATAGCCATAGTCAAATGCAAGATCATTTTGTTAAAGGAGATTAGAGCTATTTTCAAAAGTCTTACGAGGGTATGGGTGATACCATGGTATATTTGGAGAAAAATACATATGTGGGTTTCTTTATAGAGGATGAGAAAAATTCCACATTAGAAATTTTCCTTGGGCTATTCCACAACATTTTCCTTTTACACCGACTAATGTTTTATAAAGAAAATGAATTCATGTATTTGAAAATCATGGATTAAACTTTAACTTATGCTATACAACATAATCTAACTAATATTTTCCCATGCTAATCCATATCTAAGGGATAAATTATTGACTTGAATATGGTCACATCTTGCACATATGATGCATGTATCTCCTATAAAGACATGAACTACACTAGAGGCATCTTAACTATGATTCTTTATACTCTTCATGGTGCTATCATAGTAGCTTTTTGGTTCTTTTTGCCAAAATAAATACATGACCTTCTTAATGATAATCCCTATTTTTGTCAATTCAATGAAACAACAACAAATAAATAATGTCAAAATAATTATTCTTTGAACTTGAAATGAAAGAATTGAACATGACAACTAGGTTTTACATAAAACATATTAGAGGATACTAAAAATAAATTTATTTGCAAAAGATCTATCAAATATGCAATAGAAAAAAAGCATGGATATGTATATTTGTCTAAAGAAATGTAGCTAGCTTATTTCTAGCTATTGCTAATGTACAATGAACTAATTGTCCCTACAAAAATATGCAATGTACACTCACAATAGAGAGGATAGGGATAAATTATCCTCAAGACCATGATATTGATGTCTAGACACATAACATATCCATATCAGAATTTTTAATATGCAAGCGGTGAAATTTAAATCAATAATTATGGTAAAAAGTAATTATTTTAATTTAAAGCATCAAGTTTTCAATTCAATGCTAATGTTCTTCTTTTATTATCCACTCCTTTCTCTCATGCATTTGAGTGGTCAAGTCCCACTATTAGCGGATCTCTTGTAAAAGACCACCCTATAAGAATACAAATATACTATTTTCTATTAATAAATATATCAAAAAATGGTAAAACTCTAGAATCCCCAAAAATACCATTCTATAAAGCATGTGCAAAGAAGGACCAAATATATACAATTAACTATACAATATAACATCTGTAAATGTAATAGAACCCTATAATACTTTAAAAGTCTGCTATGTTTTTTTTTAAGTAGAAAGGTATATTCATTTATTAAAATTGGATATACATTGAACCTGGTTCGGTGGAGCAAACTAGAAGGAAAGAACTAGGAAAAGAAAACCTCTAGATATGGCTCCAAAATAAAAAATAAAATCTAAGAAAGATTAGAAAGATTAGATGAGGGAACCAAGGAGGTCAAGCCAACATTCATGTTATAGATGACTATCATAAATGACCTTGTTAGCCAAAAAATTTGCAACCCTATTTAATTCCATAAAGTAGTGTTTAATATCATATTCTAAAAATTCTTTGAGCTGTAGTAAGACTTTATCCAAGTAGTATTGGGGGTTCCTACAATGTGATCTCTTATTGAAGATAGCATAAAATATAACCATAGAGTCAAACACAATCACTAGATTCTTAATGTTTAATGCAACTACTATGGAGAGTCATAAAATGAGAGCCTCCAATTCTGCCACATTATTAGTCTCACATGGAAGTTTCCTATAGACCACTTTGAGGATTGAAAAAGTACAATCACAAATGACAACACTAGTGCTAGATACCTGATGATTTTCCCTAGAGGGTCCATCAAAGTTCAATTGGATAGATTGTAATTCTTGCATAGATCGTTTAGGAATATTAAGCATTGACATGAGGTAGATGGGTATAGCATTTAGTATAGATTTGATCAACATGATTTTTCTAGTAAGTGTTAACCACTTGTGTTTCCAAGATAAGATCCTATTAGAAATAGCTGAAATAATCTTGTCCCAAAAGTTGTGGCTTTCACAACTTGTGAAAAATGGAATCCCAAGGTACTTGCATGGCAATGTTTCCATTAAAAAGCATGTCACATTAAGAAAGAAAATTTTTGAGGTATGAGAATTTACCAATTAACCTAAGGAAGAAGAGTAATATGTTATTACTCTATTAATAGCCTAGGATTCAGCAATGGAGGCCTCTCCAAATAACAATTTGTCATCTGTAAATAAGTTGTGGGTATGGCTTTCCTCTAGATTACATACAGAAATTTCTTTCCAAATAGATAATGAATTTTCATACCTTATCTCATGACTAAGACTCTCAATCATGATAATGAAAAGAAAAGAAGAAAGTGGATCCCCCTCTCTTATTCGTGAAGAAGAGGAATAGAAGCCATGAGGGGACCCATTTATCACTACTATGGAATCTAAATTTGAGAAGTACAAGTATGAGGAATTTCCAATTAACTTGATCGTATGCCTTTTCCATATCAAGCTTAAGCGTAATAGCAAATTTCTTTTCCTTCATTAAGGAGTGCAAGATCACGAGCTATTGTGGCTATTTAAAATTTACAAACAATAAAAAATAGTAGAGGGCAAGAACATCAAGAATATAAATTGCTAATCAGTAGCTCATAAGTTTTCATTTATTTATTCTTCTAATAAAGTAGAGTCTAATGGTCAAAGGGATGAATATCAAATCACAAAGAGTTCCATATGACTCCTAAATCAAATACAAAGGGATTCATAGTTGAGATCTCAAATGCATAAGTAAACATGGAGAAAAATAAAGAGTAATGTATATGATTTGCATAGAAGGTGCAAATATTCAAATAATATTAAAACTATGCCTGTAAACAAAGAAAGGAAGATACCCACTTACCAATAGAATCTAGGTTTACAAAAGATTTTCATTGCATCAATATGGAAAATTCCATTTCAGCAAAGTGATACTTTCAAATTGGGGACTTCTTACCATCACCTAGCATACAAAAGAGTTGTTGGTATCTCACCAATACCTACAAGTTTTTTGGTACCTTACTCATACCTGCATATGATTTTATTTTTATTTTCTTCTTTTGAAGTATATTTGGTAAGTATTTTATCATTCATTTAATAAATATTATTAATGATGCAAAAATATTTTTATTGTTCTTTAAGATGACTATACTACATATAATTCAAAACTTTAAGTTTAATAGAAAATATTATGGAAGAAAAATAACAATATGAGTTCTTTTTTTCCAATGATTATATTAGCACAAAAAAATAATTTATATACATGTTACATAAAGATAATAGTGGTTAAATAATGTTATTATTTCAAATACATTGTATAGAAGTCTACTATAAAAATGTACTCTTTTGTAATCAATATTTTTATCACAAAATATATCATCACTGCTAAAAAATATATATTTTAATTCTTTTTTCATTTTATCTCTAAATATTTTTGAAGAAACCTAATTATTTTATTTTATTTTCATTTTCTCCTTTTGACTCACTTCAAATAGAACTCGAAAGACTTATCAATATAAAATAGGGTGGAAATATTTTATCTTCTAAGCATAGAAACTATTTAATTTAGATAATAAATTAAATGTCTTTTACAAACATAGAACTAATTTGTATTTAATTTATTATATCCTTAAAAGTTTTCCCAATCATGTACATTAGCCTATAGAGGACCCCAAAATATACCTACTCTACAGCTAAAGAAAAAACCTTAGAGAGGACCAAGGAGTAACAATAATGGATTCATTCATTACTTGTTTTGGTAACTTATTATTAGTGACTAATTAGTCAATCATCTATTTAGTCATTTATTTGGTGGTTCCTTTAGTCATTTTTATTTATTTGATCGCATAATTTTACTCAATGAATAAATTAGTCACTTATTTAGTCTCCTATATCTATAAATTGCAATAAAATAGTAGAATATGATAAGTTTTTGTCACATGACTAAAATTTATAGTGGTATGACTAAAAGTTTTAGTCACATCACCACATATTTGTCAAAATGTACTAGTGTACCAACTCTAACAATACCACCATCATGTTTATTGAACTTAACATACTTATTCGTATCACCTTTCATTTGATGTGAATAATCAATGTCAATTATCTAATCAGATTTATTTTCCCCTTGGAAAATTAGAGCTCTTTCTTCTCTAGTTTCTCAATCAAGATCATCATCACTTTCACTTTAACCTTTCTCATCAGATTCTTCATCTTCATTTGCATATAAACAATTTCTATCTCTATCTCTTCTAGTCTTAAATTCTCCCTTATAATTTTTCTCTCTTTTAGGACATTTAGATGCATAATGACCAAATTGATCACAAGTCCTACATTTAAAGTTTTTCTTACCATGTTTTTCTCTTCTTAGAAGAAGGGCTATTCCTTCCTTAATCTTCTTTTCTTCATTAGATCTGTTACTACTAGTAAAATCCCTATGTGTGCTTGTACTCCTTGTTAGATTAGGTCAAATGTTTAGGGCACTGAAAGTTGTTTCTACTCTTGCTAGATCTCAAAACTATTTGAGATCTAGTTTTATGTATTCTAATCTTCCAAGCATTATTTCCCTTGTCAAATCCTTAGTGCAACACATTAGTAGTTGAATCATCTAACCTACCTATTTAAATGGTGGTGTCCAACTTTTCAAGTTCTTCCATATAACTTCATCTACTTGCTTGGTTCCACTATGAGACCAAATTCCTGAAACAATTTTTGATATTTTGCCAATACAACTTCTTATATATTCATCTTCCATCATTTTAGCATCTTGAAATACATATATCTAATTATGTAATCTCAATCTATTTGCATGTTTATCACCTTAAAAAGTAGATTTTAATGCTTTCCAAATTTCATAAGATGTTTCAAGTGACTTTACCTGCCTGGGTTCATTCTCTAGAAGAGCTATTTGGAGAGATTCTCCTACTCTCATGTTAGACATTAATAGATCTCTTTCCTCTTCACTACATCCTTCTATCTTTTCTTCTTGAAAAATTATTATTTTACTCTTTGTCAAGATCCAATATCTCAGACCCATGCACAATAAATGAGTCTTCATCTTATAATTCTAACTCTCATAGTTGGCCCCATCAAATCTAGGACCATCCTTTCTGAAAATATTCTTCATCACTCTCCCAAAGTTGTTTAGATTATCCTTCAAGGACCCGATTCTCTGATACCAATTGTTAGAATATATAGTCCACTAATATTGTTGATCTCAGATTGGTTTTTGGCAACTAAGTGTCAACAAACTTAAGACATTTACTTAGTTCATATAGGATTTCAAACATGCAATTGGAAATATTGAGACAAATGATGAATGCTCATCATGAGTTGAATGTCAAGGACATTGAGATAATTAAATTGAAGTTGCAGAATAAACAATAGCAAAATGACCTGAAAAGAGAAAAGGAATTTGTTGAAAGTTTCAACAAGCCATATGAAGTCATCAATTACTTTGAGAAGTTACTAAAATCCCCTAGATCCAATAAAGATACATTAGGATTGGTCTACACAAGCATTGAATAAGGAGAATCATCCAAAGATGTTGAGGAAAGGAACAACAAAGGTAAGAATTCCAAACGTACTTGTCATAATTATGGAAAGATAAGGCATACTACTAATGTGTGCAAGAGCAAGAATATAAATTAAAATGCTCAGCTTAAGAACATGGTCCACTATCATAAGTGAAATAAACAAGGTTATCAGGCACATGAATGCAAAACTAGAACCATGCATGCACCAAAATTTGAAGGATATTGCTACAACTGTCAGAAGTATGGACATAGAGCCTTTGAATGCAAATCCAAGTCCACATGGTCATCAAAAAAGCCAAAAATGGTAAGAAGCTATGGAAATTCTTATAACTGGGATTAGAATACAAGATATAGCTATCACTATTGTTAGGAATATGGATGTGTACCTAAAAATTACATTATGACTCACTTTAGTGGTAATTACAAGAGGTGGTTGCGTCAAACTACATGTTTGAGTTGTTTGAAGACTGGTCACATTAGTAAAAATTTTCCAACTAGGTCCAGGGCACCAAGTTGTCAATTTGATAAAGGAAAAGGCAAGGCATAAGTTGAACACATCAAGAATGAGATGAATAAGACATGGAAAAAGAAAGAAGGATGCAGTACATAAAATGGAGAAGGGATCACTATATCGAATGGTTCTAGTGGTCACACTTGATCAAACTAAGAAAACAAAAGGTATGTGGGACTGATACTCAAAGCACTACATCATACATTAGTTCCAGAAGGAAATAGCACCAAAAATATTACATTAGCATGAATAAAGATGCAAGATGTTGTGAAAATTTCAAGGTTAAATCTTCAAGTTTTCATGTTATGACTAAGCATGAAAAGTTTACAATAGATGTTGAGTAAAATTCTAGTTAGTGCTAAGATGCAAGACTAAGATAGTGGATGTCAAATCTGTAGAAGTTTCCAAGTGGAATAGAAATTGTGTTTATGCTAAGTTTATAGTTGTACAATCGTTAAGCATTAAATGTAGAGTCTTGAAGGATATAAGGCTGATTTTCACTCATTTTTTTGTCATTTCAAATTTGAGGGAGTATGAGCAGAGAAAAAGGAAACTCAAAAACTAGTTTGAAGTGTTTGCATAGATCCTAGTTATGATCCAACACAAGTTCATCAAATCTCCAAGGTATTGTTCATAAGCTTAGTCGTGCAATTTGAAATTTGTATAAACTATAAATTGCCAAATGGTGTCTAGTTCAAGGAATGTAGAGGGACAAGAAGTATTAAATGTTCAATTACTTAGGAATGAAGTGAAACAACTAGGTTTAGAACAATTATAGAAGTTTCTTATAAACAAGACCCATCATGTGCACTTTCCATGATTCCCCCAAAAATTATAATGGTCCAATATGTCAGAAAATGCTACAAATGTAAGATAGTAGGAATAGGAAACATGGAAATAAGGCAAGCCTATGACAAGTTGTGTGAAAATAGTATTTTGAAAGAAGAATTTAAGATTGTTGAAAGAAAGGGTTTGACCCGGGCCCTAGATTTACCCATGGTGTTCAAAATAGAATTGATCAAGATAGTGTTGATTAGAATACACGATGGATGCTTATGGATGGAAGATGGTCCTATCAAAATTTCAAAGAGAATAGTTCATAGGGTCACTAGTTTTTCAACCCTAGATTGGCTAAAGATTTTTTGAAGTGATTCAAAAGAGGTTATAGAGAAAAACACAGGAGCCAAATCGAACAAACATGGAATGATAGTTGTTAGCATCACAGATCATCTATTGAACTTTTCCATATGGGTAATTTCTCATAAGTTTTATCAATCAAGTAGACTGAATAGTGTACCCTACATTATAGTTGATGTGGGCTATAAAATTGTAAAGAACGATCATACCTATGATCCTGTAGAGCTTCAATTACAATAGTTGATAGAAAATCTTAGAGCAATAAGAAAAAGAAAGAGTGCACAATATAATTTTGGATCAATACTTGTTTGCATATTTTCCTATGTTCAAAGAACATTCACATCTTTTGGAAAGGTGAGTTGGAAGACAAATAGATTAGTTGCAATTCAAATCAATGAGTATATTGATCAAATGGCTGAAAATTTTAAAACTATCATGACAAGTTAGAAGACTTTAAGAATTCTATGAACCAAAGGATCAGAATACTTATTTCACTAGTTGAACAATACTACAACAACATATGCTTTCTTGTTGATATTGACTATACATATGTATAGGATGCCAAACCTAGTGTAAGATGGCTAAGACCCTTAGGATATGAGATTAATGTTGACGAAGCCTCAATTGCCATCACTACACCTCTTGCTAAAGAAGTTGACAAAATAGCCAAACTATTTGGCAATTATGATGTCATGAAGTCCAAAGTTGAGATGGAATTAAGGACTACCTCAATAATGAAGAAGAAGGACAAACTAATAAAGAAGCTTACTTGGTAAAATTTGGTGAAGGAATAGGTGAAGAAGAAGAAGATGACGATGAATAGAATGAAGAGGAAGAACATGAACAAGCTCAAGAGCCTCTTGCATCAACCCAAGGATTGGGAAAAGATAAGGATGAAGAAGAGGTAGAAGGTATCAAGAAAGAATAAACCAAGGAAGAGCCAGTACAAGTAGAACTAAATAAGAGAAAGGCCAAGGCACAACCTATGGAAAAAACTAAAGCAAAGAAGATTTCTAAGCGAAGCCAAGCAAAGACAATAACACCAACAACCAAGGCAAGCACACTAGCCACCACACAAAGGGCCAACAAGAAAGCCAAAGAGAAGACAAAGGCTATGGAACAAAAAGGCTTAGTGCAGAAGAAAAAAAGAAGGAAATACATTGCACAACCAAAATTTGATGATCAAAGAATATAATCATAGGATATAAGCCAATTTAGAGTGGTAAGTCATCCACAAAAATTTGATCTTGAAAATATCTATGAAAATGTTAGAAATAATGTAGATTTGATTGGTTTGAAAAGTATTAATTTTGGAAAACTTGGTAGAGAAGAGTAGAATTTGATTGAATAATCAATATATGAAATGATGTCAAAATTCAAGAACACCCCACTTGAATTAGATAAAATTATACCAAAGGAATTATATACTATTATTGAAAATAAGTGGCATTATTGTTTAAACCTGGAGAAATAAATTAGAGAATCAACATTAGCCCAAGTAATGCTAAAATTGACAAAAAGGCAGGTTACCAAGGCCAACAAGAAATATGGTGGAAGGTTTACACAAAAATATAGAGAATTCAAAATTCTTTAGAATAACATTGAAGATGTTGTGAAGAAATCCACTGAAATGTGGAAATAAATTTATGGATTGACAACTATCAAACAAGGAGAAGAAGTAATGGTGATGAAAATGATGATAAGGAGGATGACAAGGAAAAAGAAAATGATGTTGAAGAGGAAGCACATAAGAAAAATGAGGACATGGCTACAACTAAAGAGTAGTAGGAAGAACAAAGTGTGCTAGAAACTCAAATGCCAAGTATGAGACCTCCTCATGACACTAGTATACTTATAGAAACCATAACTATTAAGGATATTTCTGATAGTTTAGCTTAGAACATCAATCCTTTAACTACAAAAGATCTCAAGAAGATTCTTGACCAATCTACAATACAAGAAAGACTATGTGAAAATATATTATTGGTCAGTGTGGATAAGGTGAATACACAAGAACCACCTTCTGCCATCCATTCAGCTACTAGTGCTCAAACTTTAATTCAAACATTAGTAGATATATCTACTAAGGTTGACACAAACATTATAGTTGATTTAGTTGAGTAAGGGAAAACTACCAAACAAGAGGAAAATGAAACATAAATAGAGAAAAGAGGATAGGTCGACATATCTATACCTACAACACAGACACAACATGCAACTCATATCATTGTGACTAATGAGAGTAGAAATGAAGAAAGCAAGGATACACCAAAGGAAAAGGAGCAAGACCTCATTCAAGCATTGGTAACATTACCAGCATTAGCCACTCCTACAAAAACCCTTTAGAAGCCAAGCACAGAGGTTGTACCACTACAAATTTAGGCAGCAAGCTCAAGCTCTACAAAAGTTGACAAGGTAACTCACTATGGTGATGTAACTTTAGATAAAGATATCACTATTCCTATCTATGATTATGACATCGTGAATATAGAAGAAATAGAAATATTAAAATAAGATCTGGAAAAGAAGAAGCACAAAGAAGTTCTTAGAAAGGAATTTAGGCAAAAAAAAGCATTTCAAGATATCAAGGAAATCTTTAGGGTAAAGTGAATGAGAAAATATCTAGTGAGATAGCACTTACTCAAGTTGCACTAACTACAAAGGTTGAGGATGTAAAAAAGGTACCTGAGAATATTTTCTCATTTTACACAAAATTGTGTAATCCCAGACTCTTCACTCAAGTCACAAGACATGGAATTTTGAGTCTAGAGAGGAATCTCAAAATATCAAGTATGCAACTACCTCAAAACCTAGCTCAGAGTGAGAAGCATTATGATGGATTGCTTCAATCATAAAGTGAACTAGCTGTATTAACAATATAAGAGGCTAATATAAGAGCAAAGTTGATGAACATTTAATCCTCCCTCATCACACATATGGAAATACTCTATAAAGAGGTAGGATATGCAGAAACATTGTTGAAGAAAAACCTGATTCTTTCAACACTAGATGGACTAGTTCACCTTACAGCCAAGCTGGCAATCCAACTGAAGTCACTAGATTTTGCATGTGACGACTAGGATGTAGATCTAAAGATAATCATGGAAGTCCACAAATCCTTTTTGGAAAAATAGACTATAAGTGCATAGACCCTTTTCCATAAGTGTAAAAAAGGGAGAGATAAACTAGAGCAAAATAAACTAGTTAGGGGGAGATAAACAAAATGGGGGGATAAAAGCAAAATAAAACGGGGAGAAAAAAAAAAAAACAAAGGAAGAGAAAGCTTAGAATAGAGAAAATTATATGAAAGATTATAAGCACATTGAATTCAAAGAGTATCAGCAAGAGACAAATCTACTCAGAATGGAGAATAGATTTTTGCTACAAAATAGGCACATTAACTCAAGGGGAGTTATAAAATTTTGAGGTACATCAGTTATTGTAAAATTTTGACATATAAGCCAATTTGTGAATATGTTATACTCAAGAAGATTAGATTGAGTATGTATAGATTAAGTGTTTTTGACACTCATGTCAAAGGGGGGGATTGTTGATCTCAAGTTGGTTTTTGACAATTGGGTGTCAACACGCTTAAGACATTTACTTAGTTCATGTTAAACTAGTAATACATGCCAAGTATAATATGTAAATACAAGATCATGTTGAGTTTCAATGAGTGTTGAGTCACTCATGTGTCAAGTCAATCAAGTGTCAAGTAGATAGACCATGCTAAGTGATTCAAGTGCTGCGTAAATAGTAGATGCCCAATAGTTCAGGTGTTGAGTTAGAAACATAATTATAGTATGTGCCAAGCATTAGTAACTTCAAGTTTTGAGTAAAAAAAATTGAAATATTTCTTTGTGATTGCACAAACAACTATGTAAACTATTTTCAAGCCAACCTAAGGTTAGATTTCAATTCTTTAAAGATAAGGATGAATCTATTTGCAAAATCCCTAAGTATTTGCATGCAACCAATTAGAAAATAGGAAGGATTAAGTGGCACAAAGGCTAAATCTCAGCCATAGATTCATTCCTAACCCTAAGACACCAAATTATTTATATGGAAGATGAAGCCCAAAATTTTGAGAGAGTTGAGAGCATAGCGAAGGGGTGAATAATTGAATTTGTTCATAGAGCATTCAAGGTGACTTAGTAGTGAGAGGGAATTGCATAATCAGTTGGAGGAGAACAAAGAATAGAAGGATACAATTTTTTTTATATCAAATCAAAGAGGATCAAGAAGGACATTGTATGGATTTGATCTTTAGTCAGGCAACTAGAGCCAATCATAAGATCTATGCTGGAACATCCTAATAGGTGATTTTAGTTAAATCTCCTAGGCAGCGTAGTCCTAATAGGCTGTATTAAATCCTTTAATAGGGTGACATTCCAAGTGGTTGTTCTAAAGTCCTTTAACTAGGCACACTTCTAATAGGATGTTGAAATCCTTAAACAAGGTGAGACTTAACAATCTTTGTCAGCCTTTAACAGGGTAGATCACGATTCATGATCATAGCCTTGTAACCTTAATTGGCTATGGTTTATTGCTGCAGGAGTAAAGATTTGTGGGTGTTACCCCCACCCTAGTTTTACTTTCTCTTTTGGAGGATTTCTAGGTAATAATATCTAGTGTTAAGTGTGTGTGCTTGATTATAATCTTACATGATTTAGCTTACATGATTTAGATGTATGTGCTTTACATGTTATTTTCATTTCATATATTGCATGCATCTAATGAATAGTGAAAGTTTTAATAGCTAAAGTTTGAACTTTTGATTCACACCCTACCCTTTCCCACCCTCTCAAAAGTACATGTTTCCCATTTGTAATTCTAGCAGATATAATTGAGAGGGGTAGTAGGATGAATCAATTATACAACTATTACCACAATTATTAACCTTAAACAAAATTAAATATATGGGAAATACAATTTAAAACTACAACAAGATACTCATACATAATAACACTAGATATGTTGACTAGGAAAATCATTGATTAGAGGGAAAACCCCCATGGGGATGGTACCCACAAGATGATGTACTAATATAAATGTTCCTTGTTAGAGGATGGACCATGTTAGGAGTCTATGAATAAATTCAATACATATGAGTCCCTATTAGAAGATTCTAACTCTATTAGGATTTGTGTCAACTCTATTAGGAGTTGTGGAAAATAGTTGGATCCACTGCCCAAATAGCTTCAAGGGCAAGACCAATGAACCTACATTCCAAATGGTCTATTTAATATTCCTTACAGAATAATAGAATTCTAATGTAGTTTTCCTTTATCTTTCTTTGTCTTGTCAAGAAGGCTTCTCCTTCTATTCTTGTAACCAAATCACAAATATTGAATCCAATAATCCCTTGGATCACTTACATGCATTAAGTAAGCACTATGCTCCTTTTCACATTTTAAATTTCACACTTCATACAATGGTCACAACATATTACAAACAAGGAAAACATCTTTCCATTATACCACATATTCATAATAATTCCTTGACATGGTCTTGAGGCTTTCCTAACTAATTATAATAAGATAATTAATTAATTACAATTAAAATAGTATTTTTGGGTTATAGTTCATACAAGACTTCACACGTGCGATACTAGGGCTTATGCACTCACTAACATCATCAACTAATCATCCTCTATCACTGCCTAACTGTGCATCTTCTAATTGTATCTCATATTTAAGGTATTAAACAAACATTAGGAACTATTTTCCTAATACTTTGTCTCTAAACTAATCCCTTTAAATTAGGTACATCTTCCATACATATTAAACTTAGACTCTACAAACTTAACGATGTCATCAAGACATTGTGCCAAATATGTCTATAATTATGCATTACCAAATAATCAAACAATTGTTTGTACCATTAAGATCTTTGTCTCCTACTCATCTAGTCTTTACACAAACCATGCTATGTTGACAAATTATTGACAAACATAGTCATGAATGCAACATGTCAATACTCTCCAATTCTTAGGATACTCCCCCAAAGTAGTATCATCAACATTCATGCTAGTAACGGTCACCATTATTGTGTAAATCCAAGAAAAACTAACTATAAAACAAACAAAAAAAAGATGAGAAAAAAGAAAGCAAAGTCCTAGAGATATTGAGCCAATTTAAGGTTCTCCAAGTCTTCAACAAAGTACTTGATATCTTCAGCACAATTGTGGACATCCTCCATGTACTTCATTTGCACAACATTGTCCTTATCCATACCAACTTTCTTCAACTTTTTTCTTACCTATTTTCTTCAATTTTCTCTTAGTCACTTGGTGTGACCTCCTTGTCATCTCTTTTTGTTCCCAACATATAGTAGAAATATCCACATTGAGCTCAATACTAGTGATGACATTATCAAAATTATTGTTAAGAAATTACACTTTTTCATTGAGTTCCTTAATTTGGTCTTCCATATCCTTTTTAACCTTTTCAATAGTAATATTAGTAGAAGGCAAGGGCTTGATTGGATCCTTTATTTCCTCATCCACAACATTATCATAAATGGGTGTTTCAATGTTAGGCCCAAGAACAACTTGATATGATCCTCTTAGGTATCTTTTTTGACCTCCTTGGAGTCTTTGTCATCATCTTTCACTTTAAATCCCTCCTTAGTGGCAGTATTCTAAGATTTTTCTAGAGTTTCTTCAACCTTGGCCTCATAAGTCTCCTAATAGTGATTATCTTGGGTCTCATCTTTGGTCCTCTCCTTGTAGTTTTCCCCCTTCTTGACCCATAGTATTTTAGATCTAGCTTTCTTTTTTTTGTCTTAACCTTCAAACCCTCTAAATTCTTCATGTCCACCTCAATAATTTCCTTTAAAATCTCACTTTTGTTTGGAGTATTAAGTAGACTAGTTTTGTCAGATGTATTCTTGCACTTAGTCAAAGTTTCAAACAATTATTATCACATGTCTGGTCATAATAAGTCTTAATAGGTCATATAACATCTTAAGAGGTCATATTAGGTGCTAATAGGTCATAATAGGTGTTAACAACTCCTATTTTTGTCTTATAAATTATAATAAATTTAGATATGTGCATAAAAATAACCTAAATGTGAATATAAAAAAAAACATTAATTTTCATATTAAACTATATTAAATATTTAAATAAATTTATACAAATTGAAAACATGTAATTAAACATCTAACTATACGTATTTTTAAAGTGAAGAGAGGGAAAGTGAGGAGAGATAAAGTGAGGAAAGAGATGGGAAAGATTAAAGGGAGAGTGAGGAGAGAGAATATAAACTAACAAGAGAGAGGAGAGATAAAGTGAGAAGCAAGTGAGAGAAGATAAAGGAGAGAGAAAGTGAGGAGATAGACTAAGGGAGAGAGAGGAGAGAGAATTTGTGAAAAGAAAACTTGAGAGGGATATTTTTTGTTTTCTAGATGTACAGTTTTTGTTTTTTGTTTTCTATCTACCTAGGTTTTATACTTTATTTTCTAACCACCTAGACATTTTGTTTTCTATACCTAACATTTTTTCTAACTAAAGTTTTAACTAAGTTTTTTAAAATATTTTTCTAACTATTCTTTTGTGAAAATATATAACATAATAAAAAAATACTCATCTATCATAAAAACTAATTATGACAACATGTAAACATAAATACTAATTTAGATATAATAAAAAGCATCTAAATTCTCATTTAAAACAACTAAATATTTGTAAAAAACAACTAGATATTCATAAAAAAGACAAAAAATAAAGATAGTGTAAATACTTGGAATGATAGATGCTCTAAGGATGGAAAAAATTATATTGGGATGTTGATGTTAGCCAAATTTGTCACAAACATTTCTCTAATCCCATGCTCTAACAAATTGCAAGAGTGAAAATGAGATTTAAGGTTAAAAATGCCAGAATATGTAGTCTCTTTTGGTGGTATTAGGGTTTCAAATAAAGCCTCCTATATAGGTGGGTGTAAGAGGCTTTGTTTGAATCCTAGGGCTTCAAGTAAAGCCCCTAGATTGAAGGCTTTGAATGAAGCCACTAGGGGGCTTCATGCAAACTATAGTCTTTGTTTGAGGCCACTTCAATTTATTTATTTTCACATTTCCACTCATTTCTTTTTTTTGGAAAAATGGTAACCACCATTGTGGCCTCACTTGAGTTCAAGCTACAAAATGAGTTCTAGTCAAGTGAAAAATGGGAGAAAACCATATGAGACTTTTTTAAAATGCTCATAATGAGGGATAAATAAAAAGATGCATGGATAGATGAACTAATAAAAGATTTTAAGGGCTATATACCTATGATATTTATAATAAAACATGCCCTTGTATGACAAAGGAAGAATAATAGAGAGAGAGAGGAGGTGGGGGAGGGGGGTTTCATAATCAAGAAAAGCCACATTTAAGAAAGGATTCCCATGGAAGAATAATTATCTGACACCTATAGAAAACACATATTTTCCTAGGAATAAATAGTTCCCCCAAATAAAGAGAAAGTTAATAAAATCCTAACTATTAAAAGGAGGAAGGTAGTGTCTACATTGAAATTTATTAAATTTGATTATGGTTGTTCTAAAATAAAAGAGTACAACATAATTATGACCAAAAGAAACCAAAGAATTTTTAAAAAAGTGAATAAGTTAATTCACCAATATCAATGTATGAAGAAAACACATATATATTAAAAATAATTTTTAAAATATTGTAAAAGCTAACATAAGTCCCTTAAAGTGTCTCTTCCAAATCAAAAAGATGAGACTCCATAGAAAAATATCAAGCACTTCACAAGTACTCATTTCAAATAGAAATATCTATAATAATATAATCAATATTCAAAATAATAATAATTTCCAAGGGGAGAGGAAAAATCTTGCCACTATGCTTTAAAACTCAATGGTTCAAATGAAAATTGGTTTTTTCTTCCCAACATAATTTACACTTTTTTCAAAGGTATGAACATTATTTAAAGAAAAATCATCATCAAGAATAAATTAAGTAAAGAAATTATGCTATCTATTGTTGGAACTACAATGGGAATAATTGTTATGTTGTCATTGTTCTCAAACCTTACTAGTAAGACATTTTCTAATAATTTAGAGTGCCATCTTATTTTATTGATGAACAGGATTTTAAAAGAGATATAATAAGACGAACTTGTAAAGGGGTTGAGTAAAGAGGAGTAAGCATAATGGAACTACAAAGGGTACTTTTTTAGTTAGTATTTGACAAGATAATATTTTGTTTGATCACTATATTAAGTGAATAAGATATGATTGTTATAAGTCAAGCAGTTAAGTAAAACACTAGTTTGCATGATCAAGATGGAGGAAATTGAAGTAGTGACCAAACACATAGATGGCCAAGCCAACTAGTGCAAGACAAGTAAAATAGATCAATAGTGACCAAAATACCTAATAATGATTGAGGTGAAGAACATTGTCATGACTAAGTGTCAACATATTAATTGTTTTAGAAAATATCAAGATTTGAGTCCAAAAAAGGTGAATTGAGGGAATAATCAAAATGTGTTAAAACTAACAATTGATGATATGGCATATTTAATGTATGAATCAAGTTTGTTTAGTGATCTAAGGAGAAGATTCAATGCGAAGTTTCAAGGAAAGAAGAAGAAACACAAAGTGATAAAAAAATTCAATGAGTATGATCAAACCTTATGATCTATCACTAAGTTTAAGTGGAAAAGGATTACGCGTGTCTATTTAAGGAGGCATATGAAATGGTTAATAGGTTGGATAGAAAATTTGTGAAGAATAAGTGGAAGTACAAGAGTTATAGAGGAAATGTGAGAAGTTAGTGAAAGTTAGATTGCTAAAGGTATTTCCAAGCATATCAAAGATGGATAATGTGATGAAGACTAGTATAAGAACCAAGAATGACCTAAATGGAGATCTGAATATCTAACATGATTTCTAATTTATCAAATCAATGTAGTTGTTACGTTGTAACCATTCTGGTTGAAAATCCTTTAATCAAAATTGAGATAGCAACCATATTGTAAATCATTCAATCAATGTAACAATTTTATGGAATGTTTTTGGAGATCTCTAACATGGCCACTCCTAATACGGTGATTAAATACTATAACATGGTCACACCTAATAATGGTTTTTGTAACCTTTAATATAGTTCACTCTTAACCAAGCTCACTTCAAAAAGGTGAAAAAGTGATAGATTGTTTCTTGATGATTACAATGACATTGTTATGTTCCAACTAGTTAAGGGATTTAGATAATTCATACAAAATTCTTTCCTTTTTATGAGATGCATGGTTCGATGAATTTTGTATATAGACTGATGTCCCACCCCCTTAGGGGATTTAATAATAATAACCTATTAGGGTCCACCTTTGATAGAATTTTCTATTTTAGTGATTAGAAAAGAAAAGAGGGGATGATCTAAATATAATAGTTACTTCATTTAGCTTGAATCTAGAAGTCTTTGATAATCCTTGGACCTATCTAGAAATTTTTCCTTCTCTCCCTCAGTTATATAACTCAAAAATTATTTCCTATGTTCTTTTCTCTTGTGGATATTCCATGCTTCATCTCTTGTATTCATAAGGCACACTAGCTTCTCCTTAGTAGACTATCTTTATTACACTATTTTTGACTTCTCAATTCTATACTTCTCACTTAGAGATTACATTTAGCTTATCTTTGTAGCTCTATTTCTATTCACTCTATAATCTAATGTTTTCCCTTGGAGAAATGTTCTCTTATATAATCTTTATGTTCTTTTCTTTGAAACCCTAATGTGAAAATTTAAATTTTGAATTCTAAAACCAATACCTAGCTTGTCCTCTTGCTACTATCATGCAGCATCCTCATTAGATATAGCATCTATGAATAAATTCAAGAAATTTGTGTGACTTCTATGAATTCCCTATCTTGAAGGAATTCAAATTTCAAATCTCTTATCTATCCTTAATGTGACAAAACTATCACATCTAAGTTAAATAATGAATGCATTCAACATACTTCATGATGTGGAAATCATAGGTAATGTACTATGTGATCCCTCTTGTTGACTTGACCTTATCATTCTGCATAACTACTAGTCACACCATCCTTATGTATACTTGTCATATTCATTTACAATCTTACTCACTTAGCATGAGACCATCTAAGTGGTTGTTCATTTTCATCACCTCTATTGGGCTTGTTCTTCTCCTTTCTCTAATCACATTTTAAAACTAGAGTTGTACATATGTGCTCAATTTTACTCATGGATCATGGCTTCGTATTGGTCAATGTTCCTTTCTTGCATCAACATCAATGATAAGTTATCTATAACTGAGAGCACTAATAACTTTGCCAGTTAGTCCTTAGGCTTTTAGTCACTTATGAACATGTACTTTATGTCTACTTAATCTTTTTATGCATACTTGATAAACCCCTAATACATTCTTTTGTTCAATTATATCCTCTACAAGTAAAGTTTTTAGTATAAATATGTTTTAGGACAACCAAAATTAAGAGGGGAGGACTGTGATAACCATGTCAAAACAAGATATATATAATTAAAAGGGTATGTGTATGATCATAGTGTGCCAAAAAGTGGAGATCTAAAAATATGTAATTTTAAAATATCTCAAAACATTTCAAAATGTATTCCAACTTCTTTCCCGCCCATCCTAATACCAAACAAAAAAATTAATACCTCTATAATGTCTAGTATATCTTTGGATACCAACCCTACATGATCAACTTAAAAAATGTCCCAAAAAACATGTTTTTACCTTGTTCTTGTGTGTTTTTTTTACTTCAAACATGTATTTGACAACTTTTTTTCCTCCCAAATCTGATGAAATGAAAAGGGTTTCTTAAGAATGTTCCCAACTCTCCATAAATGTAATGTCTATCAAATTATGAGTTCACTAAGAAATTATTACTTATTTTCTAATGGAGTTATGTATAAATTGCTAGTTGAGACACTAATTGAAAAGCAACAAAAACTTTCAAATTGTACAACATTTTTCATATCCAAGTGATGCATCACATTCTATGCTTCTTCTACTATAAGGAGAAATAAAGAAATAATAAATTTACAGAGTTTTGAATTAGTTAATATGGTTAGATATGAGAGTTTTTTAATTTAAAAAATACTATAGTATAAATTTCATAATTAATTATTTATTTAGAATAAAAATACCCAAAAATATGCATCACATTTGGGCATGAGTCTAAATCTCATCTCCAAAATCTTATTAAAAAAATTATCATTTGGTTTTGATTAAGGTGGTTAGACATACATCTACTTCTTAAGTTAGCTATAACTAAGAGCATTGGTAACTCTACCATTTAGTTCTTAGGCTTTTAGTCACCTATGAAAGCATGCTTTATGTCTACTTAATATTTTCATGTATACCTGATAAATCTTTGATAAATTCTTCTCTTCTATTATATCCTCTACAAGTAAAGTTATTAATATAAATATGTTTTAGGACAACCAAAATTGAGAAGGGAGGACTATGATAACCTTGTCAAAACAAGATTTATATAATTAAAAGGGTATGTGTAGGATCATGGTGTACCAAAAAGTGGTGATCTAAAAATACGTAATTCTAAAATATCTCAAACATTTCAAAATGTATACTGTAACACACAAACCATAACCAAAATGAAAAAACACAATAACAAAAATATCATACATAGATATAAGGATAAAACCCGTACAAATATTATTTTTTATATCATATTACCATTACAAAATAACTTTTACAACCCAGTATTGAAGAGAACTATAAGCAACATTAAATCATTTCTGATCATTACATCTGAGTATACAAATATACTCTAATTTTAAAAATAATCAATAATACAAAGACTTTTAGGTTGATACTGATCATAATCAGATCTTGAGTTATCTGTATCCATTAATCAAACTACAATCAATCCTCAAAGATTAAGTAGTAGTTTCTACTTCCAAGTCCATAAACAAATCCTATATCGGTTCTGAAGTCAAAACAAACACAATCAAAAAACACAAACAGGGCTTAGTTACAGTAAATAAGTTGACGAGTTCTCCAGTAAACCTGCATGTTAGATTTAATAATAGCATGAAATATATGTATCCAAATAAAGGATTATCTAAAAGCTCTATTTTTATTTCACAACCAGATTTAATTCAAGTTCATAATTTTCTACAAACAAATATGTAGAAATAAACTCGCATAAAATATGCCAAGGTAATGATCTAGTAGTTCATGGGTGTCAACATAAGAATTTACGTTCATCTATTCGTAGGATTATATATGTCAGGTGAATCCATAATGTTCTTATCATGCTATATGTAACCCAACCCATGAATTTTAGATATTACCACTTGATTAAATAACTGTCATAAACTTTCCAATAAGGATCTAGACTAGTGCTAGAGGGCATCTAGCAAAATAATTCTATCACCACAAGTTACTCGCTTTATGACAGCCACCCAATCTAAAGGATCACACTTGAATAGTCTAATGCACACATAATTCTAGTTTTACTAATCAGAGGAAAATTAAAGTTTAATTATTCAATTTCAAGTAATAAACTATTTCTATTGCTTCAATATAACAATTGAATCAGCAACTAGAAATTATCATTTAACACCAAACTCTGAATTTTTCCAATGTAATCACTTATCAAATTACCAAACAACAACCATAATTGTAATTTTCCAAAAGCAATCCATATTTCAAAGTATCAAATACAGTCTTGCCCCTTTATATTTTTTTTTCATAAGTAATCAAACCTTTCAAAAACACATTAACTATATTCTAAACATTTAAATTGTTAACAAAGAAAGAATTTTACTAAAATCTGAATACTAGAATCAAACAATTCTCATTTCTGGAAACAAGTAACCACAGTAACCTCATGAATTGTAAATATATATTTCAATTCTAACAATCTATTCATAAGGAAATACATGTATGTTGATACACACACACACACACACACACACACACACACACACACACACAGATATATATATATAATGCCGTATTAATTTAAAGTCAGAATTAAAATAGATATATATATATATATATATATATATATATATATATATATATATATATATATATATATATATATATATATATATAATCCTTTCCACTGTATGAATCAAATAACTTGTTGTTACCCAATAACTAAAATTTTTACTACTCTTTATAGTAACTATTTGTCAAAAAGTCAATGACAAAGAAATTGAATATTGACTGTTATCATACTCAAATATTCTTGTACCAAAATCAATGAAATACAGATTTCCCATCAAAAATAATAATTGTAGACAATAAAATAGATGATTCTAAAAATTCCCAAATCTCCTAAAACCATTACAGCCTAAAAGATATTCATGTTTGCATTCGATGTTTAAGACTAGATGTAAGTTAACAACCACAATGGATCTTACTAAGCTATGGTTTAAACAATCGAAAACCATCATGCATAATAGTTTTGTTTTCTAAATTCTATCTATTTCCAATACCAAAACAATGTTCTAACAATGTAACATATTTAACGTCCATTGTTTGACTAAATGAGCATTCTCTGTTCTTAATAGCTCTGTTGATTAACATCATAAAGCAACCGATACCACAAAGTATGCGATTGTCTTGATAGACCAAAACCCACATATTCATTTTGTGAGAAACGTAAAAATTTTTTTTAAAAATATGTTCTGTACAACATTTTAGTATTACTAACATCACCTAAATAGTCTTTAAAAAACCTAGTTGCAAACACATAGTACAGAGTATTCACATTTTCACACCTGATTTTGGGTTTATATCGAGTTTGGTGAAGAACACACCAAATTCTACATACACATAGAGTTGGATGTCGAATAATCCACAGAGCCACTTTGTATTTGATATTCACCATATATAAATGAAACATAGAAAAAGAAATAGGATAGAGTTGAAGAAAATCCCCCTGCTTGTGCAAGTGCGGGATGATACTCAAGGAAAAGCTACCTGGAGAACCCTCTACTACCAACTCACATCCCAATCCTCCAAATTCTCTAAGCCTTGGCACAGAGATACCAATGAAACCCTCTCAATCACGGAAATTAAGAAAATGTAACCACAAAATAATAGAAACCATGGAATGATAGAAGAATGAGGAATACGATATCGTGAGGATTTATAGAGCTAGAGTGAGAATCAAAAATCTTCTTCATGGACACCAGAATCCCTATAATAAGTGCAGAGAAACTCGTTCAATAGAGTTTCCATTATACCCCGACTGGAGTTCATCAATGGCTGACTGAACTCAAATTCCAACTAACTCCAAGCCAAAACATCAGACTAAACATGCAAATCAATGCTCATAACTATGAGCTCATCCCTAAAAACTTAATTCTCTCAGCATTTCAACACTTGGCGAATGCAGTACCAATTCACAGTTCGATGAACCTACCCAGCATTAATTCTCATTAACATTGCTGCCATATGGCATGTTGAAAACAAAGCTAAATTTTAGTAAGGCTAGCGGTCACGCAAGTAAAAGGATAGGTTAGGTCTTAGTTCAAGATTAGTCTTAGTAGCATGCATTAGGTTAGCTTAGGTACTAACTTAGTTTAACATAGTATTAGGTATTAATGTTAATATTAATATTAATATTAATCCTAATTGATACTAAGATTACAGCTTTACAATATGTATATACATATACATACAATTATAACTTGTATAAATATAAACACAAGCACACAAATATACAAACAATTACATATATATATATATATATATATATATATATATATATATATATATATATATATATATATATATATATATATACTAAAAAAAAAATTGGCAAATAAAAGATTCTTAGTATGGTTAAAATTTTAGTGCCACATTAATCATAAGTCTCTAAGTATGAAAAAGACCATAAGTTATGAAACCAAAACATTCCCAAAATGAAATTTTAAAAACTGAATTGTCATACCTGAAAACCATTTCCTTACTTTAGGATTCCTGAATCTGAATTGATTTAGATAATGAGATCCTGACAATAACTCAATACTAAAAGTATTAAAACATTTATTATGAGAATCAGATCTTAGAAACATCTAAATTCTAATAGTGCTATTAAAAAAACAACATAATGATGCTAGAAACTAAATAGTTTAATACAAAATTAATGTTTCAAAACAAGTACCAAACCATCCAGTAAATTAAACTAATCTCATAGTATGAGGTAATAGATGTAGAATTGCCAGGGGCATGACACCCTTTCCCAACAGCTTAGGCTTACTCCTGGAAGCCTGAAAACAAATGACGATGAGAAGCTTTCATTGCCCCTGCATCTTCCCAAGTTGCAGAGGTATCATCATTATGATCACATAATACCTTTACCTGCTCCACCTTGCAACTTCTGAGATTTAGCTCTCCTTGTTGGACGATTTGCACGGGTTCCATCATCAATTGACCACCCTCTACCTATAATGCATTCCAATTAAGAATATGAGTGATATCAGGTATGTATTTCCTTAATACAGACACATGAAAGACATCATGGATTCAAGATAGACTAGGAGGCAAAAAAGGTTTGTAGGCAACTAGACCAACTCATTCCAGGATTTCAAATGGTCCCACAAAATGTGGAGACAATTTGGAACCTTTACCATACCTAATAGGACTTTTTTGGGGTCTGACCCTTAGAAATTCTTTTTCCCCAACCAAAAATTGACACTCAATCCTATGCAAATATACATACTTTTTCTACCTATCCTGTGTTGTAGTAAGATGTTCTCTGATCCATTTCACTTGTTGTTCTAGATCTTGGAGCATGTCAGGTCCTAGGAGAATACTATCTTCTAGATTATCCCAACTCAAAGGTGCTCTACAAGGTCTTCCATATAAAGCTTGAAAACGAGACATACCTATAGAGCTATGATAACCATTATTATAAGAAAACTCAACTAAGTACAAGAATTCTTCCCATTTGTTCTATCTATCCATGACGTACATCCTGAGCATGTCTTCAAGAATCTAATTTACACACTCAATTTGTCCATTAGTCTCAGGATGATATGCACAACTAAAATTTAGTTGAGTACTAAGTTCACGTTGCATAGATCTCCAAAGCGAAGATGTGAAAACTGGGTCCCTATCTGATATGATCTTCTTTGGAATCCCATGCAACCTTACAACTTGTTCCATAAAAACTCATGCTATAGAAGCAACATTATAAGAAGATCTTACAGGTATAAAATGTGCAACTTTGGTTAACCTATCAACAACAACCATGATTGAATCATGCCACCTAGCTGATAATGGTAATCCCACTATGAAATCAATGGAGATGGTATCCCATTTCCATTCAAGCACACTGTGTGACTGAAGTAAACTAGCAGGATGCTGATGTTCAACTTTCACCCTTTGACATTCTAGACATCTAGCCACAAAATTTGCAATATCTCTCTTCATACTTGGCCAATAATAATGCTATTTAAGATTAGCATTCATTTTCTTAACACCAGGATGTGTTGAATAGGGCACTTTATGAGCTTCAAACCTAACCAAATTTCATAACTCTCCAACTTCAAGAATGTAAGTTCTATCTCTGAAGATTAATAATCCATCAAAGCTGATAGAGTATCCTTCGTACCTACCTTCCAAAGTGCTACCACTTTCTAATACACATTTGACATCTAAAAACCAAGGATAAGCAATCAAATTTTGCAATATTCTCTCCTTCAAATCAACTGTGAGAGTTAAAGAAGAGAGTTCATGGCATCTTCTGCTAAGTGCATCTGCCACTTTATTTTCTTTATCATACACATATTTTACTTCAAAATTATATTCACACAAGAATTCCATCCATCTGCATTGTCGTGCATTAAGAGTGAGTTGAGTAAATATTTATTGAAGACTTCTGTGATTAGTATGTAAATCAAAATGTTGTCTAGGGAGAAAATGTCACCATTTAGTCAATGCATGCATTACTACTACCAGTTCTAAATCATTAGTAGGATAATTAATTTCATGATCCTTGAGTTTCCTAGACTCATATGCAATAACCCTACCTTCCTACATTAAAACTACTCTCATTCCATCTGAAGAAGCATCTATGCAAACCACAAATTCTTTACCAGAATCAGGCACAACTAACACAGGTGCATTAGTCAAACATTCTTTAAGATGTTGAAAAGCTTCTTCACATTTATCTGACTAGATAAACCTCTTGCCTTTTTTCTGAAGAGAAGTAATAGGATCAGCTATTTTCAAGAAATTAGCTACGAATCTTCTATAGTAACTAGCTAAACCCATAAAACTTCTTACTTCAGACACATTTGCAAGTGCAGGCCACTCTAGAATTGCTCTAATCTTAGCTGGATCAACAACTATTCCATCACCAGTTATAATGTGTCTAGGATAACTTATATCTGTTTTGAAAAATTCACACTTTTCAGGATTAGCATACAGCTTATTCTTTTGGAGACATTCAAAAACTTGTTTCAGAGGATGTTCAGGAGTTAGAGAAAACTACAATATCATCTAGAAAGACAACTACAAATCTATCTAGGAAAGCTCTAAAAACTCCCTGCATCAGACTCATAAAAATTGATGGTGTATTTGTTAAACTAAAAGGTACAACAGTGAATTCATAATGCCCATACCTAGTACGAAATGTTGTTTTATGGATATCATCTTCTTGAATTCTTAGCTGATGGTAACCAAATTTAAGATAAATTTTAGAAAATACTTTAGCACCCTTCACTTGATCAAATAAATCATCAATTCTACGCAATGGATACCTATTCTTGATAGTGACTTTATTTAATTGTCTGTAATCAATACACAGTCCAAGTGATCCATCTTTGTTCTTAACGAAGATAACAGGTGCACCCCAAGGAGAGACACTAGGTCTAATCAGTCCCTTCTCAAGAAGTTCTTCAAGTTGAACCTTAAGTTCCACGAATTCTTGTACTGTCATGCGATAAGGAGTTTTAGAAATTGGTTCAGTTCCTAGAATAAGATCAATCCTAAAGTTTATTTCTCTCTTGGGAGGAATACCTGGAAGCTCCGTTACAAAAACATCAAAAAATTCCTTCAGCAAGGATGGTCTAAATTGGTTTGATATGCCATGGGTCTAGAAAAATCATTAACTGAAACAACAAACAATTTGCATCCTTTCTGCATACACCTATGGAGTTTTTTGGCAGATAAAGATCTGATAGAGACAGGCCTCTCAACCCCTATTATGAATTTGGTTTCTCCATTATCGTCAATGCATCTAATAACCTTTTTATAATAGTCAATAATAGCTTGATGCTAAACCAACTAGTCCATTGCTAAAATAATGTCGTAGGTTCCTAAGGGAATAACTCTGAGGTTAACTATAGTGGTAAATGCCTTAAGTTGTAATTCACAAATCTACAACAAACAACCCAGCTTCTACCTTAGACCTAGAAGCTAATTCAACTTGCCATACCAACTCATCCTTTCTCACAGGAATATCACAAAGATTAACCAAATTGGAAGAAATGAAAGAATCAATGGCACCTGAGTCAAATAAAATGGAAATCTTCATACCGTGAAAATTACCATTAGTCTCAATCACCATGTTCTGATGTTCTACTTGAATATAGTCCATAGTAGCAAATATACGGTGGTTCCTTCCTAACTCACCAACAGTAGCCTCAGAACTCGATGCTTTAGACCTACCCTGATTATTGCCTCGAAGAGGAAAATTCCATTGTAGATGACCCAACTACCCACAATGCCAACATTCTGCTCCTCTTTTGGTGCTCTTATCCTATGAGGAAGTTGCTTGTGGTGGTCTATAACTCTAGTTCACACTTTTAGTAGGCTTAAAGGATTTAGGTAATTTAGGGACCTTAAAACTCTTGTTTGATTTGGCAAATTTAGTAAATTTTCTCCTCTGAGATTTACTAACAAAGCTACTATGCACTGCCTTAGAATCATCCTTGAAAGGTTTTTAACTCTCATTATTGCTTGGGACTGATGGTTTATCAGTGCTTTTGATAGAATAACTAGATTTCATTTCAGTAAGTTTAGCCTAATCAACAGCTTCTTTAACAGTTTTTGGTTTGAAAGTTCTCACTTCCTCACCAATCCTAGGATTTATTCCTCTGATAAAATGCTGCACCAAAGGTCTATCACCTTCATTCCAACTGGAATACTACTTTAATTGAAAGAACTATCTTTCATACATTTACACTAAAGAATTACCTTGTGAAATGTTAAAGAATTCCTCAGACCTAGATTGCTACCAATACTCAGACATGAACCTTTCCTGAAATCTCTCTAAGAACAATTCCCAAGTGACTTGAGAAATATGAATTCCAAGGTGTTCTAATTCCATTTTCCACCATATAGATGCAAAAGACCTTAACTACATTGCAGTCCAATGAACTTTCACATTAGTGTGATAATCATGCAGAATAAAACATCTTTTGATGTTTATAAGCCAAGCTTCTGCTTCATTACCAGCTTTTGTTCCATTAAAATATGGACCTTTAAACTTAGATAGGTCTATAAGTTGAGTCCTGATAATAGGATTTTCTACTGTAGCTTGAATGGCATTGGGAATCTGTAAATTTTGAGCATTTGTTCCCCGATGAGGAATATTATTCCTAGCTTCAATCCCATCCAATCGTTTAAGAATCTACTGAAAAATTTCAGCTTGAAATCCCCCTTGCTCTTCATCATGAGGAATGTTATCACCAAGCATCTCTTGATGAGCCTGACCTCTACCTAGGCCATGACCGCGGCCTCTATGTCCTCCTCTGCCTCTGCCTACATCAGCCTTAGTATTATGGATACCTCATCCCCATCTTCCTCATATAACATGAGGCATACTAGAATTCCTATAATAATAATAATTAATTAAAATATTCCTAGGAAGCATAATGAAACCCTATTTTCAAAAACATCGAGTCCCGAGTGTTTAAACCTCAGCTCTGATACTAAATGTAACACCCAAACCATAACCAAAAGAAAACAACACAATAACAAAAATACCATACATAGATACAAGGATAAAACCCATACAAATATTATTTTTTATATCATATTACGATTACAAAATAACTTTTACAACCCGGTAATGTAGTGAACTATAAACAACATTAAATCATTTCTTATCATTACATCTGAGTATACAAATATACTCTAATTTTAAAAACAATCAATAATACAAAGACTTTCAGGTTGATACTGATCATAATTAGATCCTAAGTTATTTGTATCCATTAATCAAACTATGATCAATCCTCAAAGATTAAGCATTAGTTTCTACTTCCAAGTTCGTAAACAAATCCTACATCGGTCCTGAAATCAAAACAAACACAACCAAAAAACACAAACAGGGCTTAGTCACAATAAATAAGCTGATGAGTTCTCCAGTAAACCGACATGTTAGATTTAATAATAGCATGAAATACATGTATCCAAATAAAGGATTATGATTTAATAATAGCATGAAATACATGTATCCAAATAAAGGATTATCTGAAAGTTTTATTTTTCTTTTCAAAACCAGATTTAAAGCAAGTTCATAATTTTCTACAAACAGATATGCAAAAATAAACTCATATAGAATATGCCAAGGTAATGATCCAGTAGTTCATGGGTGTCAACATACGAATCTAAGTTCATCCATTTGTAGGATTCTATATGTCAAGTGAATCCATAATGTTCTTATCTTGTTATATGTAACCCAAACCATGAATTTTAGTCATTACCACTTGATTAAATAACTGTCTTAAACTTTTCCATAAGGATCTAGACTAGTGTCGGAGGGCATTCAGCAAAATAATTCTATCACCACAAGTTACTCGCTTTATGATAGCCACCCAATCTAAAGGATCACACTTGCATAATCTAATACACACATAATTCTAGTTTTACAAGTCAGAGGAAAATTAAATTTTAATTATTCAATTTCAACTTATAAACTATATCTTTTGCTTCAATATAACAATTGAATCAGTAACAAGAAATTATCATTTAACACCAAACTCCCAATTTTTCCAATGTAATCACTCATCAGATTACCAAACAAAAACCATAATTGTAATTTTCCAAGAGAAATCCATATTTCAAAGTATCAAATACAGTCTTGCCCCTTTTTATTTTTTTTCCAGAAGTAATCAAACCTTTGAAAAACACATTAACTATATTCTTAACATTTAAACTATTAACAAAGAAAGAATTTTACTAAAGTCTGAATACTAGAATCAAACAATTCCCATTTCTAGAAACAAGTAACCACAGTAACCTCATGAATTGTAAGCATATATTTCAATTCTAACAATCTATTCATAAGGAAATACATATACATTGATACATATACACACACACACACACACACACACACACACACACACACACACGGCAATATATATATATATATATATATATATATATATAATGCCTTATTAATTTAAAGTCAGAATTAAAATAGATATATATAATCTTTTCCACTGTATGAATCAAATAACTTGTTGTTACCGGATCACTAAAATTTTTACTACTCTTTCTAGTAACTGTTTGTCTAGAAGTCGATGACAAAGAAATTTAATGTTGGCTACTATCATACTCAAATATTCTTGTACCAAAATCAATGAAATACAAATTTCCCATCAAAAATAATAACTATAGACAATAAAATAGCTGAGTCTAAAATTTCCCAAATCTCCTAAAATAGTTACAGCCTACAAGATATTCATGTTTGCATTCAATGTTTAAGACTAGATGTAAGTTAACAGGCATGATGGATCTTACTAAGCTATGGTTTAAACAATCGAAAACCATCATGTATAACAGTTTTTTTTTCTAAATGCTATCTATTTCTAATACCAAAACAATGTTATAACAATGTAACATATTTAACGTCCGCTGTTCAACTAAATGACCATTTTCTATTCTTAATAGCTCTATTGATTAACATCATAAAGTAACCGATACCACAAAGTATGCAACTGTCTTGATAGACCGAAACCCACATATTCATTTTGTGAGAAACATAAAACCTTTTTTTAAAAATCTATTCTATACAACATTTCATTATTACTAACATGACCTACATAGTCTTTAAAAAATTGAGTTGCAAACACATAGTATAGAGTATTCATATTTTCACACCTAATTTTGGGTTTATACCGAGTTTGATGAAGAACACACCAAATTCTGCATACACACAAATTTGGGTGTCGAATAATCCACATAGCCACTTTGTATTTGATATTCACCATATATAAATGAAACATAGCAAAAGAAATAGGATAGAGTTAAAGAAAAGCCCCCTGCCTGTGCAAGTGCATGATGATGCTCAAGGAAAAGTTGCCTGCAGAACCCTCTACTACCAACTTGCATCCCTAGCCTCCAAACTCTCTAAGCCTTACCAAAAAGATACCAATGAAATCCTCTCAATCATTAAAATTGAGAAAATGCAACCACAAAATAACAAAAACCATGGAATGAAAAAAGAATGAGAAATATGAAATTGTGAGGATTTATAGAGCTGGAGTGAGAATCAAAAATCTTCTTCATGGACACTAGAATCCCCATAATAAGCACAGAGAAACTCGTTCAACAGAGCTTCCATTATACCCCAACTGGAGTTCATCAATGGTGGACTGAACACAATTTCCAACTAACTCCAAGGCAAAACAACAAACTAAACATGAAAATCAATGCTCATAGCTATGAGCTTATCCCTATAAACTTAATTCTATCAGCATTTGAACACTTGGTGAATGCATTACCAGCTCCCAGTTCGATGAACCTGCACACCATTATTTCCCATTAACATTGCAGCCATATGCCAAGTCCAAAACAAAGCTAAATTTTAGTAAGGCTAGCGGTCACACAAGTAAAAGCTTAGGTTAGGTCTTAGTTCAAGATTAGTCTTAGTCACATGCATTAGGTTAGCTTCGGTACTAACTTAGTTTAACATAGTATTAGGTATTGATGTTAATATTAATATTTATATTAATGTTAATATTAATATTTATATTAATGTTAATATTAATATTAATATTAATCCTAATTGATATTAAGATTACAACTTTACAATATGTATATACATATACATACAATTATAACTTGTATAAATATAAACATAAGCACACAAATATACAAACAATTACACACACAGACACAATTATTTTATACTAATGCACTTATATATATATATATATATATATATATATATATATATATATATATATATATATATATATATATATATATATATATATATATATATATATATACACACACACTAAAAAAAAATTGGCAAATAAAAGATTCTTGGTACAATTAAAATTTTAATGCCACATTAATCATAAGTCTGTAAGTATGAAAAAGACCATAAGTTATGAAACCGAAACCTTCCCCAAATGAAATTTAGAAAATTGAATTGTCTTATCTAAAAACCATTTCCTTACTACAAGATTCCTGAATGTAAATTGATTCAAATAATGAGATCTCGATAATAAGACAATACTAAAAGTTTTAAAACATTTATTCTGAGAATCAGATCTTAGAAACATCTGAATTCTCATAGTGCTATTAAAAAAACAACATAATGATGCCAAAAACTAAATAGTTTTCTACAAAATCAATGTTTCAAAACAAATACCGAACCATCCAGTAAATTAAACTAATCTCAGAGTCCGAGGTAATAGATGTAGAACTTTTTCTCACCCATCCTAATACCAAAGCAAAAGATTAATGCCATCATAATGTCTAGTATATCTTTGGATACCAACCATATGTGGTTAACTTTTAAAATGTCCCAAACAACATGTTTTTTGCCTGTTCTTGTATGTTTTTTACTTCAAACATGTATTTAACGACTTTTTTCATCCCAAATTTGATGTAATAAAAATGGTTTCTTAAGAATGTTCTTCTATTTCCATAAATGTAATGTCTATCAAATTACAAGTTCACTAATGAATTATTACATATTTTCTAATGGAGGTATGCATAAAGTGCTAATTGACATATTGATTGAAATACAAAAACAACTTTCAAACCGTACAACATTTTTCAATCCAAATGATGAATTGCATTCTATGCTTCTTCTACTATAAGGAAAAATAATGAAAAAACAAAATTATAGAGTTTTGAATTAGTTAAGGTAGTCATACATGAGAAATCTTTTATTCCAAAAATAGTATAGTAGAAAATTCATAATTAATTAATTATTTAGAATAAAAATTCCCAAAAATATGCATCACATGTGGGATTGAGTCTTCTTGTCAACTCTAGAATCTTATATAAAAATATTATCATTTGGTGTTGATTAAGGTGGTTAGACATACATCTACTTCTTATTTTTGTCATAAAAATTTTGTACTATTGCAATAAAATTAAATTTTTTGAATAATCAATTATAGTTTTTTTTTTTTTTCCTTTCCAGATAAGGCCTAGTAACTTAGAAACTAAATTCAATTTCCTAGAGATTCTTTTGTCTCAAATTTTTCATAGAAGGCTCATAGAAAATTGAACATGCCATATCAAGTTGACATATCCCAAATTTTTTGATTTTTTATTGCCACTTAAGGGTATACTTTCATTTACCATGATCCTGTACATACCCAAAACTATACATGAATAATAAATAAAGAAAATAATATCAAAAATTCATATTATATTCCATATTATGTGTTAAGTATGAATGTTAATTATTATCATATAAAATTATGAAATATAATATTATATAATGACTAAAGTAATAATCATGTTATTATTTTTAAAATATTAAAACAAGTAAAAATAGGGTGACAAGTAGAGATGAACATTCAAGCAAAAACACACTTACTTTTGACCAACAACAACAATAAAAAAAGACCAACACAATGACAACCTATTGAATACCATTTTTAGCATTAAAAAAAGCCATCACACTAAGAAGACCAAACAAATAATGATCCTACTAGTAAATCATAAACAATAGTTCCATATGGTATCAATAGACAATAAACTATCAAAATATCTCTATAGGCTAATACTACCAATAGCCATTTTTATTTTTTTTAAATATAATTTTTTAAATGGCCATGCAAGCATTTTAGATAACAATAACAAGACATACAAACATAAACACATCCTTGGGGAAAACCCTTATTGTTCTTTATTCCTTAGGGATTAAGGTTTGGATACGAGGATTCATATAAAATTACTAGAAATGACCCTAAAGAGATAAAAGAATTTGTTACCATCCTCCTCAATCGTACCTTCCTTTTTTCTCTAGAAGGAGAAGATGGAGAGGATTCATTGTTGCATGCATGACTTGAACAAAAAAAAATTCTACAATAATGAAATTTAGGTCTAGTTCTAAGACCTTCTTCTTTAAATTCCCAACCTCTTCTATAGTATTCATCAGATCATGTCTCTATCAAACACAGAGCAATTATTCAATATTCACATGTCCAAGAGGTTCTTTTTAAAAGTTATTCTATAGTGATTCTATATCTTTAGGTAGGGAGTGGGGATAATAAGTCAAGGAGGAGGGAAAATCTAGACCTAGATTAGGCAAGGGAGAAGTTCCCATAATGTGCGAAACTTTATTTAACATGTCAACATCCTTTTCATTAGTAAGCTCTACTAGCTCTATTCTAAAAATTGGAGACACATGTGAGGTCTCCCTACACATTTTTTAATCAACCTTGATTGAGGGGGATTGAACAGTCTCCAATTTTGAACCCTTTTTATTAATATCAATAGAAATTATCCTGTTTTCTTTCTATTTTTTCTTGGCTCTATTCTCCTCATTCTCACTTTCTTTGGACTCAAACACTGACTCCAACTCTTCCAAACTAGGTTTCCTATCTCACACTTTCTTCTTTTGGGGATTAGAAGAAATTATGTTGGAGTGTATATGTCCCCACCCAAGTGTGGTATAGGGTCCCCAAATAAATAGACATCTCTAACTTGGGGTTAGTTTCGCAAAAAAGACAAAGGGAAAGGCTTCAATATTTTTGCCACTAGGAGATAGGGAGTTTTGAAAGACTTGAATGGGAATGGTAATGAAGATAGAAAAAAAAAAAGTCATTTTAATCAAGTTTAGGGGATAATAGGATGATTTTGCAAACAAGGAAAATGACACAGTGAAATTTTACTAGGTGCAAAATCTAGCCTTGGCAAAGGATAGTAACAATATTTCCTTCCTCCAAACACCTTCTAACCTTCATAACCAAAGCTTCAAAATCATGCAATAAAAAGAATGGAATGAAAATCTCATCATGGAAATATAAATGGTTAAGAAAGAAAAAATAGTTGTAGTAGCTTCCCTGAATTAGCCTTTAAGAGTCAAATTATTCATAATAGAAAATTGGACATCTCTCTAAGGCCTTGTAACTTTTCTTTGTGAACTCCTCCATGCATGAAAACTTGTTCTTCATTAGCCTTAAAAACCCATTAAAAACTAGTCCGTTCTACAACTTTGGTAACCCATTTCCATTTTATATCATTGAGAGAAAGACCAATGATGTGAGCAATAAACTCATTAATCTTGAAGCTATTTCCATAAGTAGTAACATCTCTATCATTTCTTTTGTTCACAAGATACATTAGAAATATTTCAACATACCGTTCCATGTAATTCATAAAAGGCATAAACCCTCCCTTATTTATGACCATGTAGGCACACGGTTTCCAATGCCAGTCATCTTCAATTTGGCTAGGTTCAACCCTCACCATTTCACCACCCATATCAAATATCAAATATGAATCTTGGAGCTCTTTGAGCATAAAGTGAATGAATTTACATAACTAAAATGAGAGGAAGAAAATACAAAATGATAGCATGCTAAAATGGCACATTCCTACAAAAAAAACTTAAATGAATCTCCTCACAAAAAAACTCTTAGAGTAAAAGGTTAATTTATTTTCATTTATTGAATTACATTTTCTCCCTTCTTAATATTTCCCTATATGCACTTGTGCTTCCATTTTATAATTAAATAGTAATTATTAGATGTCATTTACCTCTTATAGTTTCCCTTTTAGGTATAATGATCTCCTTCTATAAGGATTGATCAATTGTAAATTTCCTTCATCTTTTCAATCTACTAATATAAATTTCCATATTCTTAGAGAAAAACCCTTTCCTCTTCTTTGTCTTTTCTTCTTTGTGATATGTTCTTGAATACATGAGTTCTTCAAGTTTTTTGTATTTGTATTTCTCAAATCCTTCATGGTGTCAAAGCCTAACCTATTGTAGCTTGTTCAATATTTGAAGAGAGCAAAATCAAGGGTTTGTTGGAGCATATGTGGCTATTTTTTGGGTATTTTTTATGAAAATAGGGGGTCTAAATTTTAAATCACTTTGAGGACAAACATACCTCATGGTTGGATTTACAAGATGCCAAAATGCCTATTTTCATATAAAATATGTTTATTTCGGCCAATTTTGCGTTCCAAGGAAAAAAACATTTTTCCTAATAGGGTCGTACAACCCTTAACATACATTGAGACAAAAAATCCAAAAAAAATGATTTTTTTTAAAGGTGTTTAAAAAAATGCAACACTTTGCCATTGACCCTTATGTTCACCTTTGCACTAGTTTCCTCCCCAGTGACATCTATGTGTTGCCAACTCGTCGCCACCTCTAACCGCACTCTACCTAGCTGCCAACCTCCTAGTTTGTGGTCACATGGGGGGTATCTTTTAGCCCCATTTAATTTTTTAGGGGTTTTTTTTTTTTCATATACGGAGGCCCTGTCAAATTTTTTCTCTAACTTGAGCATATAGAGGCATTTTTGCATCCAAAAAAAAGTGCTAGAAAGCTGATTTAGAGATGGACATGATGGTATAGATATTTCTTGGATTATTTTTTTATTTTGGTACCTATTTTTCCCTTGAAGTAACATGATTATTTCTATCCTTTGGGGGCCATAACTTGCATTTTTTAGCTATGTTTTCCAATCCCGAAGAAGCCTCGAAAAGCTATTTTTGAGCATTATTGATGAAGGTTGCTCCTCTTAATACCCTAAAGCCATAACAGAAACAAAGAAACAACATAAACTGCACAAACAAAATATGGACTTCTTATTATCACTACAAATGCAAAATTACAGAATTCATGAGTACAATATGCTAACCCACATGGGCACCTTCATTATAGTAATCTACAAGACTAAGCTGTGAACTACCACCAAATTTTTTCCTAGACAATGTTTGGGCCTTTCTTAAATAGATAATTTTGTTCCTCCTAGGAAGGTTCTAGACATTTAAACATAATACCTAGGGTTGGCATACCCTAACAATACATATAGAGTTAGCCAAGGAAATCTTTGACAACTATTTTGCAAATTTTGGATAGCCCAAGTTTGGAAGGCCATATCTGTCAAACCATTGCTCTGATTGGCTATTATAACCATTTTTTGGAAACCCTAGCTCGTGATCTACAATATTAGACCACACAAGAATCCTTTTGTTGACTTTTGGACCTCATCTGGGGCTTCTAAGGTCTTCAAAAATGAGTTCAAAAAATTTTCTCCAAATATTTCCACCAAAAATCCACAATAATTTCTCTGATACTTAAGCTGGAGAAATGAGACTTTAATGGTAGGATTATAAATCCAAAATGAACCTTCATGTAGAAAATGAGAACATTCTAAGCTTCTATGAAAAACTTACTAAAAATAGCAAGTTCTCATAAATAGTAACCCCTGTCTACTAGTCCTTATTAGAATCGAAAAGGCTAAAAATAAGGATACTTTTGGGTGATGGAAGATTGCTCTTACACCAAGGATGCTCTACCACTTGATGAAGGATGCTCTTCTTAATATCATAAACCCATACCAAAAATAAAGAAACAACAACAAATGCGAGAAAAATTAATTGACTTCTTGTTATTGTCAAAAATGTAGAATTCAATAATTCACAAGTACAATATGCTAACCCACATGGGTGCCTTCATTACAATAATTTGTAAGACTAATCTACAAACTACCACCCAAAGTTGTCCTAGTCAATGTTCAGGCCTTTCTGAAATAGGCAATTTTATACTGCCCGAGAAGATTCTCGACATTCAAATTTAATACCTATGGTTGGTAGACCCTAACAATATATATAGAATCGGCCAAATACATCTTTGACAATTATTTTAGAAATTTAGGTAGCCCAACTTTGGAAGGCCACAACTTGTACACCATTTCTCTAATTAGTATTTCATCACAGAAACCTTGAATTTGCTCTTTGAACCATTCTGCATCGTGTTTGCAATAAGTGCCTGCACAATTGACATGAATCCCCATTTCTCAAACAAGTATTGTAGTGATTGAAGTAGCATCAGTTGTATCACAAAAAGCAATGGTTTCTTTACCTATCAAATTTTGACAATCAATAGATCTTGAAAACCAAGTAGCTTGGGAAATAAATCAAGTTTGTCCGTTGAGATAAGGTTCATAATCAATTCTTTCATTTGATGAACTAAGAGTCAATGTATTCACATTTTTTTTAATCTAGTGGATCCACTCCACCATATCTACAACTCCCATGGGAGCTATAGATATGTAAGGCATATCATATTCTTTATTTAAATATACCACTATCATTAATCCCACTTCACAATAAGGAATTAAATTGAACCAAGCTTTTGGTAATTTTTTAAGATCTTCTATAGATCCTCCTTTAGGAATTATTTGATTAATTTCAATATCTAGATCTTGTAATAAACATCTTAATTAATGATAATCATGTTGATTATGAAAACTCAATATAAAAATTCCAATTATATTGACAGAAGGCACATCAGTGAGAAATTGATCCCATTTTTATTTTCTATGACATCTATCTAAATAATATCAAACCACCTATTCTAAAGTTCTATCTACTACTTGAATTTCATTTACTTGATAATGATCACAATTTGCAAAAATGACATCAAAATAAAAAATTATGGATGCTCTATTCAAAAAGTTCTATAAATCTTCTTGCAAAATACTAGAGGTACATGTAGGTATCAATATAATAAGATCAGGGTGTTCCTCTTTATCTTTTTGGAGAATGTTATCCACAACTATTTCTTGAGATCCACATGCTAGTACATGACAATCTACTATGCTAGCAGTTGCGGTAGTAAAATCTCTTTCACCTTCTAACATAGAACACATTACATTAAAATAATCATGTCCTAGAGGAGCATGTGGAATGGCATGCACATTTTTGAAACAACTAGCTACTCATAGAGTTCCAATATGAGCAGGACCAACATACATCCAACAGGCTAATTTAACTTTATCTCTATCTAAATTTGATTTGTATTCCAATTCTACACCGCAAAAATATCCCTTTCTCTATTTAAAATCTTATCAAAATCATATTTCCCTTCTATAAGTCTTTTGTTTTGCAATTCAATAATACTGTTCCACCTAAGATGGAAGGATTCGAACCTTTGAAATAATAGGACCATAACCTACTACCTTACCACTTGACCACACCCCATTATTTTTTTATAATAATCCATAAAGATAAATTGATACAATGTTTTGAATCTAAATTGCATTATTACAATTTGATTCATTATATTATTATGCATAACCAGAGGGGCATAGATTTTGGAGTTAATCAGATATCTTAATTAACATAACATAAGATTTAGAATCACCATGATTAGATTCGAATAGCCCCTAATTAAGGAGATTCGGTAGGTAGGACACATATATAATAAAAGTAATGATATACTTATAACACTTAGTAAAGTAATGATATACTTATAATACTTAATAAAGTAATTTTACTTATAATACTTAGTAAAGTAATGTTACTTATAATGCTTAGTAAAGTAATGATATACTTATAGAAGAGGATTCGGCAGGTAAGACACATATATGAGATAAGTAACCATATACTTATAGTGCTATCATATACAAAAAATGATATTTGATAATATATTGATCTACTTAATATAGTTAGGGAGTAGATTCAATGTTGTCGTCAATCTTTGTACATAGATTTGGGGTGTTATATAATGATCTATCTAAGATAGTTTCTAAATATTCCATGAAATAGAAATAGGTTGGTCAGTAGTCTAATTCTATAGAAAAATTGTCATATTAAATTAAAAAAATGATCTGAATGTTATGTTAATAACGTTAAAATCATAGTCTCATGAATGAATCAAAAAAAGTTCTATTCCATTTTCTATTCTATTAATTATCAATAACAATATAGCCTACGGACAAGAGGAAAAGAAACTATGTTTCATTACATCATACCATGGGTTGAAAGATCTACACTAATTCTATTATTTGGAGTTTATTATGGGTTTTTAGAAATATTGCCAATTGGCCCAGCCTAGATGTATTTTATTTGATTAATGTTAATTCAAAACAAAGTCATCGACAATAGAGAAATTATTCCTGCAGGGAATTTGATTCTTAGTGGTTCTTTTGTGTCACCACTAGTGGTCTTCTCATCCATATATGTAGTGCCTATTTATGCGAGTATTTGGAAACCCCATTTGATGACAATCATGCTTGTTCCCATTTTATTTTTTCCTATTTATCAGAGAGCTTTGATTTAGAGACACCCTTTACTTCAAAATCTGGTAGTAGAATTCTTTATTGGAGTCACTTTACAATTGCTAAACCTCACCATTTTTGGTAAATCTATCTATACCTGATTAATCAATTTGATGCTATCCCATCTATCCAGCGGTAGATCCACTAGATTCTACATCAACTATGCTCCTACCTTCGATCAGAGATGAAGAAAATTATGAAACTACGCAAGGAGTTAAAAAAATGTTGCAACATTATAAGGAACTTCAAGATATTATAGCTATTCTTGGATTAGACAAATTATTAGAAGACAGTCATTTAATTGTGGCAAGAGAAAGAAAAATTGAATCATTTTTGTCATAACCCTTTTTTGTAGTAGAGGTATTTACCGGTTCCCCTGGTAAATATCTAAGTCTAATACAGATGATTAGAGGTTTTCAATGATCATTTCTAGAGAATTAGATGGTATATCTGAACAATCTTTTTATTTGGTAGGTAACATTGATGGAATTACCGTAAAGGCTATGAACTCAAAAGAAATTTAAAGAAAAAAAATGAACCTAAATATTTGTGTACTCACTCCCAATCGAGTTGTTTGGGATTTAGAAGCTCAAGAAATAATAATTACTACCAAAAGTGGTCAAATGAGTGCATTACTAAATCATATTGCAATTGTAACAACTTTGGATATAGGATTCAACAAAATATGACTCAATGCCCAATGGTCCATTATGGCTTTGATGGGTGGTTTTGCAAAAATAGACAATGATGAAATCACATTATTGGTAAATAATGTAGAAAGAGGTATTGATATAGATGTTCAAGAGGCTCAGGAAAGTTTTAAACTAGCGAAAGCTGATTGTGAACCAAAATGGTGAACCTCCTCCCTTGCTAGTCATGATGAATCCTCTACGGGCCTCCCTTTGCATTTGACTAGATATTCCTCATTAGTTGTGCTCCTTGTACTTTTGCAAATACAATTGCCTAGTATCTCCTCAATCTCCTTTATAGCTGAACTAGTTGCTAGAATGCTCCAAAATGCTTCTACAACTTCATCTCCATTACCTCCTTCATAATACTCTGTCAAGTATAAAATATTAAATACTAGTGAAATATTCAACTCAGTACACAACTTTACTTCATAAGCATTTCAAAAATCATGTCTGTTCACTATCTTGCATGGTCCAAACTTCTTCATTTTCAACCTATTATATGTACCCACTAGAAAATGATCCTTCCTCAAATGAGCATTTATGTCATCTCCAATTTGGAATTCCTTATACCTTATTTTCATATCTACCTTATCTTTATACTATGTATTCATCTTTATAATATGTTTCCTTACCTCATCATGGATATTCTTCAAATGTTCAACAAATTCTTCTACTTCAACACTACTTATCTCTCCTTTATCTGACTACCTCAATTCAGAAGCACTTCTAGGATTGGTCTTGTCCACAATTTTAAATGGTGATTTACCAATACTCTTGTTGACAAAATTATTATATGCAAATTATGCCAGTGATATAATCACACCACATCCCTTTAGCTTGTCTCCAATCAAACATTTCAGTAAAATTCACAACTTTTGTCTATCCATCATATTGTAGATGATATGATGAACTAAACTTCAACTCCATCTTCAATTTCTTCCACAATTTACAACAAAGATACCCAACCAATTTGGTATCTCTATTTGAAGCTATACTATTTGGCAGACCATGTAGTCTCACCTCTTCTCTAAAAACCCACTATGCCACATGAACAACATCACAAGTCCTCTGGCAAGGAATAAAATGTGCCATGTTTGAAAACCTATAAACCAAAACAGAAATAGAATCATGTCCTCACTAAGTCCTGGGTAATCCAAGAACAAAATTCATACTGACATCCTTCCATGGCTTGTTTGGTATAGGTAATGGATGATACAACCCTATATTCTTCTATACTCCTTTTTCCTTCTGACATACTCTATGAATCTGTAAAAAAAAAATTCACATCTTGCTACAACTATGGCTAGTAATAATTCTCAGCAACCAAAGCTATCATTTTCTATCTTCCAAAATGTCTAGCCAATCCTCCACTATGCTTCTCCTTGATGAAATTTTCTCTCATTGAACTTTTGGGCATGCACAACTGGCTTCCTTTGAAAAACATACTATCTTATTCCATAAAATCGAACTACTTTATCACATCATTTGTAACAGGTTTTGTACAAGTCTTCCATGTTTTACCAAAATCAGGATCATCTAGATAGAAAGTACTAAGTTCCTTCAACCCAACCACCTCTATCTGCATTTCTATTAGCAAAATTTGTCTTCTACTATGAGCAACTACAACTCTATTAGACTTCCCACTCCTGTGCTTCAAAAAAAATGTATAACTTTGTAAAAACTCAGCCCACTTCAAATGCCTTTGTTTTAATTTTCCTTCACTATTCAATATTGCAATGATTGATGATCAGTATACAAAATAAACTCCTTAGGAAGAAGACAGTGTCTCCACTTCTTCAATGCTTAAACTATAGCATAAAATTTTTGATTGTAAACAAAATTTTTTCCTTTTGCATCATTCAAATTCTCACTAAAATAAGCAATAGGTCTACCTTCTTGGCTCAAAACAATTCCTATTGCAGTACCACTAGTATCAAAATATACTTGAAACACCTTGTTAAAATTAGAAAGTGCTAAAATAGGCTACTCAGTAATGTTTTTTTTCAATAGATTTAAACTCTTATGTCCTCCTATAGTCCACTTAATTTTTTTCCTAGTCCCTCTCATTGATTCAATCAAGGGTCTATAAATACTACTAAAACCTCTTATGAACTTTATGTAAAAACTAGATAGTCCATGAAAAGATCTTACCTTTTTCATATTCTTTCGAGTAGGCCATTCAAGGATTTCCTTCACTTTCTCTAGGTCCATTTTTAGACCTTTCTCTAGGGCTGCAAATCCCAAATACACCAACTCCTTTAAAAAATTGCACTTCTTTAGGTTTATCAATTACTTTTCTTCCCTCAATTTATCAAACACCATGTGAATAGGAATGAAATGCCCCTCAAATATCTTACTAAACATCAAAATATCATCTAGGTAAAAAATAAAAATTTTAATGAAAAACTCCTTCAGTACCTCATTCGTGAGCCTCATGAAAGTGCTTAGTGCATTGGTTAGCCCAAAAGGCATGACTAACCACTCATGCAGTTCTTATTTTCTCTTGAAAGAATTCTTCCACTTGTCACCTTCTCTGATATGAATCTAATTATACCCACTCTTTAGATCTATCTTTGTATTATCTATTTGTGGTAATGGAAATTTGTACTTGATTGTGATCTTCTTGATAGCATGGGAATCTATGCACATCATGCATTCTCTTTTCTTCTTTGGTGATAATATAGATGGTACAACACATGGACTTAGACTCTCTCTAATTGACCCCTTTTGTAACAACTCATCAATTTATCTATTCAACTCTTCACTTTCTACTAGTGTCATTTTGTGCACTTCTTTGTTTGGAAAACTAGCTCCTAGAACCAATTCCATCTAGTGAATAATCTTCCTCCTTGAGGGAATCCATCGATTACATTATCTAATACAATATCACAAAATTATCCCAACATATCTGCAACTTCTACAGGTACCTCCTTTACTTCTTCTTTACTATCTTTTGGAAATATAGAAAAACATAGGTACTCACACCTGGGTGAACTCACAATAACGGGTTCCACTTTAGTGGGACGAACCAAAATGAAAAAATTGCAAAATTGGAAATTGAGTTTACCGTATGTTTGCACAAACATAATTATTATGTTCACATGAATTTTTTTTTTTAATCATGTTCACGCGAACATATGTGATAAATATGTTTGCACAAACATGATAAGTATCTTCGCATGAACATATGTTCGTGCGAACATATTTCGTATATTCGCCCAAACATAATGTTCGTACGAACGTACAAAATTACATTTTTTTGGGCCCTTTTTTCTTTTAGATTTTTTTATTTTGCTCTTTCGACACCCATAATAGCAGATAAATGATCTCCCACTATAAAATAAAATATGCCAAAAATGTGTTACTCAGAGCAAACTTTCTAACAACTATAATTGTAATACATATCTTAATCATTAAGGCTTTCAAATATGAATTTAACTCATCATAGGTTCATTACCAATTGAACATCAACTGACTTCAACACCTAAGGAAGATTAGTAAATTAGGTCAATTTTTTTAAAAAAATATGTAGGAACTAGCTTATTGAGATACCTTTTTATTCAAAAAAAAAAAAAGTTTTTGATAAATTGACTTCAAATAATCTGTGTCAAACGAAACGTATGTTTGATTTACGATTCGTGTCACTTCAAAACTTCATAAACTATACAATATTCAACCAAAATGAATCAAACCAAATGCATCCTCTGGATATTGATGTTATGAATCTAACACCGAAAGAATTACTTCATTATCATTTTTAGAAAAAAGGTTATGTGCATCAAACAAACTATCACTCTTTAAAAATATTGAATTTTATTATGTACCACTTTTCGAAGGAGATGAAAAAATTGACATAAATAAATTATTTTTTAGATTAAAAAAATGGTTACAAAGTAGGAATAGAGTATTGAAAATCATTAGTTCATGTTATCTTGAAATTATTTATAGCTTTTGAGATATAGTGACTTGAACATGACATTTGTTGCAAAAATATCGATTTCAGTGTCAAAATTGGTCAAAAAATGGAACCCATTATTGTGGGATCACCCACTTCATACTTTTGAGAAACTCTTTTGCATCAACAAAACATATTCTGGAAGCACTACATACCTTTTCCCCTTTATACTTCAATGGCTTCAACTTATGTGTCACTCTATCCTTGGTCAGAGTGTAGATATTTGTTCGCCTGTCGTGTACAATATGCCTATCAAACTACCATGGCCTACCCAACAACACATGAGATATGTCCATAAGTATGATATCACACAGTACCTCATCCTAGTATCTTCTAATCTTGAACTTCATTGAGCATTGCTCATTGACCATGACCTTGTGGTTATCCTACCCCCAAGCAATATAATATGGATGCAGATGTCTATATATCTTCAACTTCAACTTTGTGACCATCATTTTTGACACTAGATTGTTAGTACTTCCACCATCAATGATCCCATCACAACACTTATCTTCACATATGCACCTTGTGCAAAACAAGCTCCTTCTTTGATTGGGTTCATTCTCTCCACTTAGTAGGGCTCTTCTATTAACTAGGACTTCTCTTTCAACATCTTTAGAATTTTATGATCTGGCATCTTCATCAATGTGTATAACTCTAGCATGACCTATTATTTGATCTATCCATACTTGGTGTTAGGAACATTCAAATGCTCTATGCCCTTCTTCTCCATAGTAAAAATATTTCCCATGGAAGACTCCTCTTCCAAATCCTTGTCCTCCACTTCTTCCTCTTTGATCTCTATTATTCTAATCATTGAAATGATTGGAATTGTTTTCCCTCTAGTTCTATTTTCTACTTCTAGCCTCATCCTTATTCTTCTGATCATCATTATGGCCACCATAAGATGATCTACTAGATCTTCCACCGCAACCTCTTCCACTATTCTTATTGTCAAACTTCTTGCTCAGTTTCTCCTCAACTCTTAGGAAACCTAGTATGCCTCCTCAATACTATTCATTTCAACTAGACTTAGCTCATCCTAAATACTTGGCCTTAACCCATTAAGATAATAGGATTCTTTCTCCTTAGACCAACTTTTGCATGACTAGTTCTAATGAGAAATTAGTTGAACTCTTCTCTATACTCTTGAATAGATTTTCCCACTTGCTTCAACCCTTAAATTTTCTTTAATAGATCAAGATCATAATCAACAAGAATCTTAGTTTAGCTATCATCCAATCCCATCTAGTTTTTTTTTCTTTCTATTTTTTTTTCACTCCAACTAAACCTCATACCACCAGATCTTTGCATGTCCCTTCATTTTTTCCTTTGTAAACTTGACCCTATCAGGATCATTAATATCTTCATATTTAAAGCACTCCTCCAATTCATTGATCCAATCGATCATCTCCTCTGGGTTATGATTTCTTGAAAATATGGGAACCTCAAACTTAGGTCTTTTTTCAATCTTTGAGATGGCCTTAAAAGGCCTTTCTTCATCTGGGTTTAGAATTTCCTTTGGTTCAACATTTTCTTCTTCTTCATCCTCATCCTCACTTTCATCTCTTATGACAAGATTTATTCCTCTAGACATTTTTTCTTCTAATGCTTGCAATTTTTTTTGGAGGTCTCCAAAGCCCTTAGGTGTAACACCTACAACTCTTCCACCATACTCTCTTTGTGGAGGCATTTTCACACTTTTGCTAAAACCCTAGTGTAAAATCCCTCCCAATTGATGATCTAAGTGCAAACTGCCTCACAGTTAGTGGCCTATCCAAACACTCAAGAGCTCTAGGCTCTCTAATACCACTTGATGAAGGGTGCTCCCCATAAACCCATAATAGAAAAAAATAAACAATAAAAAGTGTGAGAACAAAATATAGAGTTCTTATTATCACCACAAATCCAATATTTACAAAATTCACAAGTACAATATGTTAATCTGTTAGAAATGGAAAAAGAAATCTGTAAATAAGCAATACCAGGAAAGAATCTAAGTGAGTAAATGCATGAAAAGATATTACCATAAAATAGGAGAGAGAAAGCTTCAAGCTCCAACACCATGAGACAAGATATTTGGAAAGGGGAAAGCAAAGAAAACCCCTTGTGACATTATGAATGAGGCATGAAAAGCCTAAGAAGGAAGAGAGAGAGAGATAGAGAGAAATGCTCATACAATATTTGATAAGAGGAAGAAACCTCATTGTTAAATGAGAGAAGAGGGTCATCTCTTAAATCGAGATGAGAGAGAGGAGTTAGAATGTAACTCCCATGTCTATGAATGCCACCATTCATAAGTGTTCGAGGCCAAGTGTGAGATTCCTCTTAAGGAGGAATAATCTAAAATTAGAAATTACAATACATATTTATCCTCACATATTCCACTAGATGAAAAAATAAGATGTAGTGGAAAAAGGACAAAAAAGAAATATATTAGGATACCTTGGCTTATATCCTAATATATTACAACAATAAAGAAAGGAGTTCTAACCTTGGTTTATAAATACACCAAGGAAAGATTAAAACTTCTAACATAACCCATAGGGGCTCCTTCATTACAGTAATGTGGAAGACTAAGCTATAAAATATCACCTAGAGTTATCCTAGACAGTGTTTGGGTCTTTCTTAAATAGGCAATTGTATGTTGCTCGGCAAGGTTCTAGACATTCAAACTTAATACCTAGGACCAAAAAAACCTAAGAATACATATAGACTTAGTTAGATACATCTTTGACAATTATTTTAGAAATTTTGGGTAGCCCAACTTTGGAAGGCCATACCTCTCAAATTGCTGCTCTGATTTTCTATTATAACCACTTTTCAAAAATGCTAGCTCTTGCTTTGCATGCTTGGAACTGTACACACACCCTTCCATCAAGTTCTTAGACCTCATCTCTGGCCTCTAAGGCCTTCAAAGCTAAGTTCAAAGACTTTTATCCAAAATTTTCCACCAAAATTTGCAATATTTTGTTTGATTCTTAACCTAGAGAAATGGGATTTTTATGTTAGGCTTATAACTCTAAAATAACCCTTCATCTAGAAAATGAGAATATTTTGAACTCATATGAAAAACTTACTAAAAATAGCAACCCCTTGTCTAGTAGTCCTTATTAAAATAGAAAAGGCTAAAAATAAAAGTATTTTTAGGCACGATGCAAGACTACTCTTACACCCAAGATACTCCTACATCAACAATCTATATCATCTATTATTTTCATCAATATTTCTCTAAGGCTCATGTATTGCTCAAACTAAATATTATTTTCTCTTTTCTTGTATATGCATTGCTTCTAGCATCTAAGGTTCAATTTTTTTCATTTTGGTGGTGTTTTTTATTATTATTTATGTTATTTACTTTCGTAAACCAAAAAAAAATTAGAAAAAAAAGTCCAAGGCCTTCTAAAACAATGGCTGAAACCTCTGCTTGTCTAGAACTTCTAACTCCTCATAGCTATCACTCATTGAAGTCTATGATGACATAAATTCTTTGGTAAAAAGCATTGTGGTTTTGTTTAGACATAGTGCAACTAGTTTTACAGAGGCCTTTTGAGGTCATGCACTATAAGAACAAGATGGGTGCAATACCCCTCTAGCTATAAAGACCAAGCTTGATGGTTTGTTTTGTACAATGAATGAGCTTAGATTGAGGAAAATCTTACCCATATTGTATCATATTCATTTCCTTCCATTTAGGACTTCTTGACAACGTTCAAACAGTAGAGATCTTTGTTTTAGGGTCATGGGAAAACAAAGACTAATACTGAGTGCATTTATCTATTTCTTTCTAAGCTTCATGGAAAGTTTTTAATTTTTACTTCTACCTTCCATTCTACCATGAATGCTTTGGGTACTAGATTTATCATGGCATCCTTTGAGTTTTTTTTTATCATTTCACTTAAGAGAAAGCTAAGCTCTCTTAGTTGCATTCTCTCATAGGCTCATAGACTCATGCATTGGTAGCTTAGACAACTTCTGGAAAGAAGGAGAAGAAATGAAAGTCACATCCTACAAAGTTTTAGATTGATTATAGTCCTCACATCACATCACACCCACCTCCTCCTATGGGAGATAAACCAAGTTGAGAAAGAACAAAGTGTGATTATTATAATAAAACCATTCATGATGAGTCATATTGCTATGAGAAGAAGCTAGATGACTATGCCAACAAGCTTTCAGTTTTAACAACTCTTCTTCAAAAGAGAATCAATGATATTCCTTCTACTTCTCATAGACCTTCTTCATCATAATTATTTTATTCACATGCTAAGGATATAGGAAAATTCCACGCACTATGTGAAACCACTTGTTTGCATTCTTCTAGATGGTTACGAGATTCATGTGCTTCACAACATATGTCATCTTCTTAGCATTTTTACTCTTCTTTTGAGGCCTCTCCTAATCCACACTTTTTGATGGGGAACAACACTATTATGAATTTATATATAAAAGTTTCTATTGAAATTTATAATGATGAATTTCATGATGTACTATGTGTTCCTTCTTTGTCCTCTAACCTTCTCTCTATTTATCAAATTATACATAGCGGGATAGGGAAGATAGTTAAGTTTGCAAAATATATAGTGCATATCAAAGATAGTGGGATAGGCAATATTATTCCTAGATGGACTATTGACCATTCTTCTCACTTATACTCTTTCTCTTATTTTGGTCCACCATCTCTACTATCAAAGACTCACTCTCCTTTTCCATGAGAAACAACTAAGATGAAGTCAGGTCACCTAAACTTATGTGTTATTCCTAAAACCAATGTTGTGACTTCTAAACCTCCATTTCTCATTCAAATTCCATCTATTGCACATGACTACTCTTCAAAATTAGCTACCATTGTAGCTCTAGTCATGGAGTGAGCCACTACAATTGTTGAGGATATATCAAAGGACACACATCTCCTCTCAAATGATAGATTTAGCATACCTATTATTCCACCTCAATTGGACATTCCATTTTAGGATTATCATTCATTCTCATTTGATTTTCATCTATTTCTTCCAACTTCACCTTATATTTAGAGGTCTCATCATTATTGTCACTACATTCTTTTCTTTTAGATTGGAGCCACATTAGATTGTTTATTAACACTAGAGTTCTTCCATTCTAGGGGTGTTTGGATTCTCAAGCCTCTATCGTGGGGGGTTTCATTGTATTTATAAATATGGTTTTAAGAGAGTCTATTGACACATATCATTTGTACTATTTTCTTTCTATCTCTTTTTCAAGTAGGGTTTTTCTCATGTGTTTTTCCCTATTTCTTTGTTTAATAGATATTTCTTTTTGATTGGGTACCTTATTAGATCTTGCTTCTATGACCCAAGTTTTATTTGAGCATTGTAGTTTCTTTGTTTTTTCCTACATTGTTTTTAGCTTAATTGTTGTTCATCTTAAAGGGGAGGTGTTGGACTAAAAGGCTAATATAATTTCATTTATTAAATTACCTTTTCTCTATTCTTAAGACTTCCCTTTATCGACTTACATTTCCATTTAATAATTAAATAGTAATTATTAAAGGTCATTTACCTCTGATGGTTTCCCTTTTAGATTTTATGATCTCGTTGTATAAGGATTGACGAATTATAAATTGCATTCATCCTTCCAATCTGGTAAAATATTTTTCCATATTCTTAGAGAAAAACACTTGCCTCTTCTTTGTCTTTCCTTCTTTGTGATAGGTTCTTTCATATAGGTATTCTTTAGGTTTTATAGATTTTTATTGCTCAAATACTTCAAAAACCTTTCTAAAAAAACATTTCTCAAATAGAGACTAATAATTCACATGGTAGTAATACTTAGCCATGTATGAGGCATCTTCTGAACTAAATTGTAAGCCAGTGTTATAATTTATGAAATTGAGAATTCAAGTGAACTTATCACCTTTACTTTAAATATTAATATGATATCTTAGAGTGTACATAATGGAAAATCCTCAAATATTCATCATACCACAATGATAATAATGCCACAATAAAACCAAGTCTATAAGATTAAGCATAAAAGTATAAAGTTGTGTCACCTTTCAGACAGACTTATTAGAATGACTAAATTTGAGTATTTATATTTGAAATTAAATTTTTTTCAAGCATATGATCTAGATAAATTAATTCTATCTAAGTTATATATGGTCTCACACTTTTTCAATTGGAAATGTCTACTAAATGCATCTTTTAAACTAGATTGTATCCAATTACTAAAGAAATAACATTATTTCAAAAATGTGGCATCTCAATAACTCTTACTATTTTTTATGATATTTTTTAATAACATGTAAACACCATTTTATAGAGCTAAGAGTCAAGAATATGCTCATATAGTGCTTATAGTGTTTTAATTACAAATAGTATATTGTTACTAAAAAATTCTACAAGCACGTATTTTAACACTAAAAATGATGTCAGTTTTGAGAAACAAAAAAATATTAAATTATATAAAAAAAATTAAAAGTTATATGGTGTTCTAGAGGAGAGAGTCCTAATCTAATTTTATCACCCTTTTCACGTTCAAACTAGAGCCCTAGTGGAGAGAAGTTCAACCCATGATGACATTGTTCCAAATATTAGAGCCTTGAGTGAGGTTGTTATCAAATATAAGGTAGGTAAAGGAAGAGATGTGCACATACTTGGCCTTCATAATCTGTTGCCACTCCCCATAGTCCCTTTCCATCCTCCCACCAAATTTTAGTGAAGAAAGCCTTATTTCAATCCCCACCTTTCTTACACCAAAACCACCTATAGCTTTGGGTTTTTAGATAGTGTCCCAATTATAAAGGCTAATCTTGATTTTTCCCTCTAGGCCAATCTAAAGAAACTTGCTTTTGGATCTTCCATTGGATATTAAACAAGGGAAAAAATATGAACTAAGCTACCTTGAACAAAAGTAGTAAGGAGTTAGAGTTTTCATGTATTACTGAGGACTTTAACTTTCCAACCAAAAAACTTCTTCTTGAAACTCTTAAGGATAGAATATAATCATTACTATGTGACCACCTTTACAGTGATGGTGAGAATCAAATAAGTGTCTAGAATAGTAGAAATATGGTAGTGCAAATTATGATTAATTTGATCTCATTATTATTAAAGAAATGCGCGTTCCTTTCCTCAAAGTTGATATGTTACATAGAGATTTGTGCATACTTATCAAGTAGCCCCTTGCATTACCTAGCTTCAATGATGAAGGAAATACTAAAGAGGAAGGTGTCATCCATGAATTGTTGTAAGACATTGGGGGAAGAGAAGTTACCACTACTTTAATCCCCTTAGAAAGTTCCCTTTTCAATTGTAGAAATAATGTTTCTTCTCAAGACCTCTTCCACTATAATGAAGAGATAGAGGGAATTCCTCCTCCCCCTCCCCTCCACCTAACCTAACATAAGCTCCTTCTAGAGACTAAGAGCACTAGGGATTTCAATTTGTAATCAACGTTAATCAAACTATCTCTATCACTGCTCACTCCAATTGAATAGCTCTACTACTGAAGTCAATTTTTGTTACAACATAAAATAGGATGTCCTAATTGATTCTATCATAGGGTTTTGATATATCCAATTTCAGGGCCACCCCTTTCCTTCTACTTCTTTGCATATAGTGAATGATCTCATGAGTTCAAATAGCCACAACAATAATTTCTCAACCTATGAGAAAACCTTTCTATGAAGGGCTTATAATCTAGTCTAGCAAGGGTTAAATGGGGTTGGTGAAAACTCTAGATTGGAATTTGTAGATAGCATTACACAAGATGAAGGATTTGAAGGCTACTAAGGACTTAGGTCCTAAAATTATAGGAAAAAATAGAATTAAAGAATTGTTGAGGAACCTTAAGAGTTTACTAGATCTAAACAAGTCCTTTGAAGCTTTACTAGGCTACCCTCTAATTATCTATGATAAGTATTCAAAAAATGCAAATGGGGAACCCCCTAGGGCCGAATGATTTGTAATATTTCATAGAAAACATCACCTTCTTATTAAAATTAATACTTATAATAATATTATTAATATTAATAAGCAATGTTACTAATGTTAATAAAGAGTAGAAATAAATGAGTAAAAATGCACACCATTTCTAATTCCAATATATAACAAAATTTTAAACACCAAAGAGGATATACAAAAAAATATTTACATATAGAGAATTGGATTTGAAAAATCTCAATTTAATAATCTATAATAAATTATTTAAGATCATGATAATGGATATTACAATCAATGGCCATAAACTAACTAGTTTCTAATAGTTGTGGTCTATCATCTAGTCTTAATAGGCTTGTGTAAATATCTTAACCAAATGCTTTTTTTATTGTAAGTTTAAGTCCTCTAACAATGCACACTTTAAGTAGGGTGTTGAAATCATTTACCAGGGTAAGATCTAATAGTCTTTATAAGCCTATAATAGGGAAAAGCTTTCACAAGGTAGATCATAGTTTATGATTAAACAATTGTAGCTTTAATTGGATACAGTTAACAACTATAGTAGTAAATATTTGTAGGTCTCATTCTCACCCTAGTTTTACCTTTTCTTTGGAGGGTTTCTAGGTAACAAACTTATTTTTTTATGTGTAATTTGTTTCATTCTATGGATGAACACATGTAGTTAGTTATTTTAGTTTACATGATAAATTGTGAGATCATGGATGTGTGGTGAATGTTTTATGGTTTACTTTCTATTATTGTTTCTAGCACTTTGAGCCTCACCAAGTTGTCTAGTATAAGGCTATATGATCTAAGCCACAGAGAGAGGATACCAAACACCACATAGAGGAAGTTTAGTTACTACAATCCAGATATATGTTTAATATTAGAAAGCTCTAGATGAAATGAAATACCAGAAAGAGAAAGATGAATTGAACCATCCTTAGAAAAATATGTGTGAGGACACCTTACACTAGAAGAAATCATTGGAAACAAAGATTCAAGATTCCTTACAATAAATAAATTGAAGAATGATACATGTTTACTATGTGAGTTTCAACTAAGAAAAATTAAAGATGCATTAGAGAATGAAGATTAGATTAAATAAATGAATGAGGGATAGACATGGACTTTGGTACCAAGGCCAAAGGATAAGAATGTGAGTCATTATTTATTTTGGGTAAAACTTCTCATGCAGTTAGCCTAAGTTTAGTGCCCTTGTTACAAAAGTTATCCTACATGTACTTAGCCTAAGTGTGGTACCCCTCATTACAAACCTTACCCTTGTTATTTTATATCAACTAATGAGTGTTACCTTATTCAATGTTATTATCATTTCATCATAACTAGATCTTCTTTGTCATTTTTCCTAGTTTGGTTTTCTATGTATAAATTATGTGTTCACCATGTTAATGTACTTATGCTTTAAATTTTTTCTTTTGCTGTTCTATTATTGTACTTCAAGTAAAAGATGTTCAATAGTAATGGATGTATGGTAAGTGTTTATTAATAGTAAGATTTGTTTTAAAATTTGAATGTATATTAATTGGTTCATCCCACTTCTTATGTATTTGGCATACTTAATATAACACTCCTTCTAGTGCTACTTTTGTTGAGCATCATTTTTACACAACATAACATTATATAGATATAATTCAAATTGGTGTTTTGAAATAATGATAAAAATCACTCCCAAGTTTGTTTTATGTCATGTTACAACCATATAAAGACTCAATTGTGCATGCACATTCAATTTACAAGGGCAACCTAATTGACTCCCTTTGTTTCAAATTTGCAACTTTAAGCCTATTTATTTAAGGAAATGTCAAAGATGGGTGTAACAAGAATATATAAATTAAACTAAAATGGAAATCATAATGGACATAAGAAACAATAAATTCCATTCCAATATGGAATAATAGATTAAAAATATAAAATTCACAAACATATAAAATTGACTATTCACATATCATACAAACTAGATGTTATCATTAAAGGAACTTAGTAATCTAAACATATTATACATATCTCAAAATACATCATGGGCATATGTACATGAAATGATAATTCATCTTCGAGTACATAAAATGTAATTTTTTTCAATCATTCCCCACCAAGAGAAAAATAAGTCATATAAAATAAAAACTAACTAATTGGTAGAAAAATAACATAGAAGAATAATTGACTCTTAAATATTGAAAGTAAATTCTCAAAAATGATATATATTGTATCTAGACATGCCATGAATGCAAAACTAATTGCATGTTCACTTCAAATGCTAAAGATGCAACCCTTATAATATAACCTATTTGAGTTTATATAGATTATACAATACAAAAACATGAAATAGATAAATAGAGTTTTTGGTCCTCTAAAAAAGGCATAACAAATTGTAAACTCCATAATAATTGAAGAAGAATACTACTAATCTATAATATAATATTATACATTGGATTTGCATCAGTTAAAACCCCATGAAGATGAAAATTTGACACCAAAATGTGTTGTACAATTTTAGATGAAGTGATGTTGAAATAGTTCTCTAAGAAAATCTTTAAGATTTACTCCACACTTGATTTTAATGCATAAAATTTGATAAATTCAAGTATTGTTATCATGTATAACCCATTCTAACCCTCTTAAACAAAAAAAATGGTTTTTCCATGAATATTCAACACTAAATTCTACTTGTGCAAACACTTAACCATTTTAGAATACATTAACTTTTCTTTCTTTCTTCTCTTTTTAGATTACAAATGGGATCTGAGTATGATTTAACAAAAATTCTCAAAATCCATTAGTTAAATTCTAAGTAGATTTATTGATATTACAAAATAATTAGTTGTTGAGACATGCTCTTTGGATGTTTACTTCATTGTTAGCATTAAATATATTTTTCATAATTTTGCACTTGCTAGAAAACTCTTGTTAACATATTTTATTAATAACCATGGAATCTAACTAAAGAAAACACAGTACCACCTTTCAAAAAAATAAAAAAATAAAAAAAATAAAAAAAAAGATTTAAAAAAAAAAGAAATTAAGTAAAAAAATTCAAATAGAAGAAAAAAAACATAAGTTAAAATTCCTTTCACCCATATTTAGTTTTTTGGGGCTATTGACCCTGTGATTCCTTTCATAATTACCATTTCTTATAGGCTTGAGAAATTGACCTTTAATATGGGCATTTACAACTGAACCATCAGGGTTTCAAAACCCTAAAATCCCTTATTATTTTTGGGGGTTGGATAGTCAACCAAAAAATTAAACTTTGGAAATTTGGAAATGCTTGAAATACTAAAATTCCAACAAAAAGTTAAACTTTAAAAGCTTGGAACTTTGAAATTTTAGTACTAAAAAATTGAACAAAGTGTCAGAATTTGAAAGCTTCAATATCTAAATAAGTGTTAGACTTCATAAGTCCATAAATATAGGAAAGCATCAAACCTTGACAGTGCACAAATATAACAAGATGTTTCACTCTAAAAGCCTAAAAATCTAACAAACAACTAGATCTCAAGAGCTTGAAAATCTAGCAAAGTGTTAGACTCTGAAAGTTCCATAAAACTCAAGAAGGGATTTCTTCACCTTACCTAAAAACTAGGACACCAATTTAAAAAATAAAATATAACAAACTAAAATCTTAGGATAGAGAAAAGGTGAGAGATCCTAATGGCTCCAACCCTTATCACTTGATTGTCAAACTATTGGGACCACAAAGATTCAATGGTCTCATTTTCTAGACACCAGACTAAATAGGATCAAGGAAAAATAATAGTTATGAAAAGAAAAAAGGGGTTGCAATTACATAAGTGGCTAAATGGGAAATGAATTGTGTTGGCACAAAAAATGACAAAATAATTATTATATTCACATAATATTCATATATAGTACATATATGTTTTTAATATATTTTTTCCCTTGCATTGTTATGTCGATAAATTAATTTGACAATAGAGAACATAATTAATTATTAAATAAATATGTCATCTTTTCAATGAAGCTATTATCTATCAAGGATGGTTTTTCTAAGATCACCATTAGAAAATTCATATACATGATATAAGGAAAGTATCACAAAATATCTAAGTTTGATAGTACGTAAGTTTTCTTTACTACTACAATTTTCCAAACAGTAATAATAGATTTTACCTAGAAAAAATATATGTAAGTGCACAATCATCAAACTCAAAGTCCCTAACTAAGAAATAATATTATGGAAAGATGTGATTCCAAAAAATTTAATGAAGACTAGATTGTGTATAAATATTGTAAATTCTCATATAAGAAAATAGTTGTTAAAATTGGTGTATTAAATGTAAATGGTAGACATCAAATATAAAAATATATATATATATATATATATATATATATATATATATATATATATATATATATATATATAGTTGTTTATATGATATCTAAAAATTTCATATATTTTGCAGAGACATCGTTGATAAGTTTTATCTTTTAATAGTTTTTGTTCTTTTTCTTATTTTATCATAGTAGACAATAGGCCATGTTTTATGAATTTAAAAGCTTTTTACATAAATTTTTTAATTTTTTAAAAGGATGGGGAAGATAAGCCCTCATCTAGAGATCAAAATGTAAATATGATGTCTACCATTTACATTTAATACACCAATTTTAACAACTATTTTCTAAAAGGTTCATATATATATATATATATATATATATATATATATATATGAAAATGTTTTGTTAAATCATAGTTATTTATTGTAGATAAATTAATCATATTAGTTTTAACTTAATGATGAAAATAATTGGTCATATAGGTACAATATTTATTTATTTATTTATTTATACCAATTCAAGAGTTGCAATAGTCATTATTGTGTTAGAATTATTTAGAATAACTGAGAGGGGGGGTGAATATTTATCCAAGGTCCAATGATGTCCAATAAAACTTTTTCTACAAATCCTTAATGGCACACAACTGAAATTATCATGCATGCAATTAAACATTAAATAACCATGAAAAGTAAACATGCATTACACCATCACACTAAGGATTTGATAACCCAGAAACCCTCCAAGAATAAGAAGGTAAAACTGGAGTGGGGATGGTACCCACAAAATAACTATGCAATTGATTTCAACCACTTCTGATGGTCTGCCTTGTTAAAGGCTACAACACATTGTTAAATGTGACCTTGTTAAAGGATTTAAGAACATTCAACTTGGAATGTCACCCTGTAAAAGGATTTACATAGAGCTATTAGGCTCACCCAAGTTCATGGGATTTTCAGTCACCTTCTCAAAATAATCTTTTACCCCTCTTTAAGGATCTCCTATCCTCCTTCTAAGGATCTCTTATCCTTATCTTAAGGATCTCTTTGTCCTTTTCCTGGGGATCTCTTTGTCTTTTTTCTGAGGCTTATCCACCTAGTTGTTAAGCTTACCTAGCAATGTAGGATTTCAATATCTAATACAATGGTAAGAAAGTACTAGAAAGGTTTTGACCTGATACAAATTGCAACCTTAACTGTGCAAATTTTAGATCACTCTTCAATTCCTTTCTTTGCTTGGCTTTTCTTCCTTGCAATGCTGACAACTTGTTCACCCTTCAAGATCTATCTCCTTGAGTTCTTCCACTCATTATGCCAATGCAATCTCTTGGTCAATTGATCAACTCAGAGTCTTGATGCTCTATTCTTACTCCTCTTTGACTTTTTTACATGGTCACACTTATGACCAATTCCCTCTCTTGCACACTCTTTTGATCTCTGACCTATAACTCCTTATAAAGAAGTTATGTTCTTCATTTCCTGCTCAAATATCCCTCTCTAACTTTAGGGTTTCAATGGATTAGGTAGGATACAATGTATTTGTCCCATATCTTGTTTCTCTCTAGAAACTTCATGATAAATTCATTAGCATTTGCCAAAAATGTTTTACATAGTGTTCTATGCCACCAGCTCATCATTCTTATCTTTTATCTAGTTCACAAAATTTTAGATAACTACCATGTCAGCTTAGATTTGGCAAATCTTTGACTTTTCAAAATAATGCAGCAACTTGGCATCATTGATTTACTGATGCTTAGCACCTAAAGAAATTTTTTTAAACTCGGCTCTTGGAATTCACTCGGCACTTCAATGTCACTCAGCACTTATATCTTGCTCAGTACTTGAAGACTTACTTAGCACTTATTATCTTTTCTGCTACTGGGCAACTGATCTTCACTCGGCACCTAAAGATTGCTCGAAACTTGATATTCACTTGACACCTAAAGATCACTCAGCATACACTAAGTTGATCTTGATCGGCTTCAATTGAGAATCTATTCAGCACTTAGTTAATCCTTACAACATGTGTCAGAATATGTCATCAATACACTATTTCATCAATGGCTTAGGTGATCCTTGTACTTCATTACATCATCATAACTTCAACATTTTCTCTTAGGTACTCTAGTTACATCTTATTGATTGCCACCTCCTTATCAATCAACCAATTAATATTATTTGGATCACTAAAGTAATTTTCATTCTTGCAAGTAGCAAGTTTGACATCAATGACAAAACAATGATTGAAAAAATTCATTACTAGTTCCATTATCCTTCATTCATGATCTTTTCAATCATTTCTAACAATCTCCCTATTTGGCATTGATGGAAAACGAAATTGATCAAATGATTAAGTTGAACAACTTAGTTACCACCAAAATTACATATGTTTGTTGCTTGGTATATAACTGATATAACTTAAACCTTTTTTCTGCTTCTCCCTCTGTACTGCTACATCTTTAATCTATATTACTGATCCTTCATATGTATCATATTTCTCCCTCTTTGTATTGATCTTGATCAGTTTCACCTATATCACCCTCTTTGACATAATTCCAAAGATGTAGCATCTTTAACATGCTAGATAGAGACTTTGCATCTTCATTTTTTTCTCCCTCTGATCCTAGAATTTATGCTCTTTTTGTCATCCTCTGCATCATACTTTTGATATTTCAATGATCTACTCCTGTTGATGTAGGGCAGCTTCTATGTTCCTTTAAACTACTTGAGTTACGGGCATTACCCCTAACTTGCCTCTAAGATATTCAGAAGCATCCTTGGGCAATGGTTTGGTGAAGATATCTGTAGTTTATCCCTTTGTGTGAATGTACTCCATCTTCACTTGTTTGTCTTCCACCAATTCTCTAACATAGTGATACTTGATTGCAATGTGCTTGGTTTTTGCATGCATTACTAGATTCTTGGATATGTTTATAGCACTTGTATTATCACAATATACTATCATAGGTTTAGTTACCTCTTCTTTCATTCCTTTCAATAGATGTTTGAGCCACATAATGTTTGTGCAATTGACTCCTGCTGCCACATTTTTTTGCTTCTGCAGTGGACTGAGATGTGCATGTTTGTTTCTTGCTAGTCCAAGTAACTAGCCTTTTACCTAAGAATAGTGCTCCTCCACTTGTACTTTTTTTTATCATCAATGTTTCCTCCCCAATCTATATCTGTGTATGCATTGAGCTCAAAATTTTCATTCTTTTTGTAATATAGGCAAAAATCATCAGTTTGTTTGAGATACCTCATTATCCTCTTTACTACCATGAGATGATTTTCTCTAGGATTGGTAGAGAATCTAGCCACTATTCCCATTGCTAGTGTTATGTTTGGTCTACCATGGACAATATATTGTAGTTTTTCAATCATGGATCTATACATTGTTTGATTGACTTCAGCTGATTCATCACTTTTAGATAGCTTATGTCTTATTACCTTTAGTGTGCTGACAGGTTTCGAGTCTTCCAATCCAAACTTCTTGAGTATCTCTTTGATGTATTTTGATTGTGTTACAAATATGCCATGTTTTAGTTGATGTACTTGCAATCCTACAAAGAATTTGATTTCTCCAAACATAGACATTTCAAACTCATGTTTCATTTTGTCAGCAAAACTTTTGCATAGTACTTCCTTTCTTCCAAAAACTATACCATCCACAAATATTTCAGATACAAGAATATCCTTACCTTCTTCTGATTTGATGTACATGTTGTTGTTATCATCAGTTCTTTCAAATCCTATTTGCACCAATACTTGTGAAGTCTCTCATACCAAGCTCTAGGTGATTGCTTCAATCCATATAGAGCCTTATGCAGTTTAGATACCTTATTTTTGTTCTCTTCATCAACAAAACCTTCTGGTTGCTCTATGTAGATTCCTCTTCAAGTATACCATTCAGAAATGTAGACTTTACATCCATCTGATAGACCTTAAATCCTTTGAAAGCTGCATATGCCAGTAAGGTCCTTACTTCTGCCATTATAGCAACTGCAGAAAAAGTTTATCCATAATCCAGTCCTTCTTCTTGTGCATATCCTTTGCAAACTAGTCTTGCCTTGTTTCTTGTCATTTCACCATTTTTATCTAACTTGTTTCTGAACACCCACTTGGTTCCAATCACATTTTTGTCAGCTGGTCTTGAGACTAAGGTCCATGTCTTGTTCTTCTCAATTTGTTCTCTTTCTTCTTTCATTGCATTATACTAGTCATCATCTGTTATGGCTTCACTTATTACTTTTGGTTCCATTTTGCTAAGCATACATGTTTTAGTTCTGAGTATATTCCTTGTAATTGGTCTTGCCTCTTTATTTCCAATAATTTGATCTGTAAGATGATGTCTTTTCACATACTTTTCCAATATAGGTTGTTTCCTTGTTTGCATGTTGTCTCTTTCAGAATCTGTATCTTCATGCATATTTTCATCAAATACTTGTTTATTTTCTTCATGTTGGTTGTTCTCAAAATCTAAATGGACATTTTTTTTATTCTACTATTCAACTTTTGAATGTGTCTGTTGTTTGGTATTCACTGTCTATGACTCAACAAGTACTAGATTATGTTGTTGATTGTCATTCTGGGTTGCAACTTCTTCATTATTAGGTATACCTTCATAAAAGTATACAAAGGTCTTGTATTCCTCTACTTTCTTCGTGTTTTCAATATTTTGAACTTCTGCAAGCTCATCAAATTTCACATTTGTGCTTTCTACTACTTTGATAGTGTTAACATTCAAGCACTTATAAGCTTTGCTTCTAGTAGAATAACCAAGAAATGTGTCTTCCTCACTCTTTGCATCAAGCTTTCCATTTCTAGAATCTTTATATATATAACATTTACATCCAAATATTTTGAAATATTTTACATTAGCAGAATGCCTATACCATAATTCAAAAGGTGTTGCATTTGTACCTTTCTTGACTTGAACTCTATTGAGTGTGTAGATTACAGTACTTACAGCTTCTCTCCAGTACTTGAGTGCTACATTTTTCTCCATTATTAAAGTGTTGGCATAGTCATATACTGATCTATTTCTTCTCTCTTCTATACCATTTTGAGGTGGAGTCCTAGGTGCTGATGTCTACCTTTTGATTCCTCTTTCATTGCAGAATTCTTCAAATTCTCTTGATGTGAATTCACCTCCCCTATCAGATCTGAGACATTTTAGGCTCTTTCTAGGTTCTTTCTCAACTCTAGCCAGGTACCATTTGAACATTTGGAATGCATATAATTTTTGTTTTAGGAACATGACTATCATCATTCTTGAATAGTCATCTAAAAATAGCATTATGTATCTGTCACCTTTGTAGCTTTGTACTTCTATAGGACTGCACAAGTCAGTATGAACTAGCTCTAATACTTCATTAGAAGTATAAATCTTGCTTTTGAAAGTTGACTTGGTCATCTTCCCTAGTTGGCATTGTTTGCACATGATGTTATCAGGTTTCTTCAACTTTGGTAGTCCTCTGACTTTCTTGATTTTGCTAATGCTTATCAGATTGTCAAAATTTACATAACATAGCCTCTTATGCCATAACCGTACATCACCAGTTTGAACAAAAAGACAAGAAGCATCTTCCATGTCAAGATAAAACAAGTTACTCCTAGTCTGATCACCATTTCCTATTTGACTTCCTTGAGAATTATAAATCTTAGCAATTCCTTTTTCAAATTCAACCTTAGATCCTATGTTGCCTAATTGTGAGACACTTAACAGTTATAATTCAGTCCTTCAACATAGTATGCATTATCACATGATATCTTTTCAGTAAGCTTGATACTACCTTTCACTTTGATCTGACATGGTGCATTGTTACCAAATCTAGCACAATTTCCTTCATATTGTGTAAAGGTAATGAACTTACTTTTATCTCCGGTCATGTGATGAGAACATCCATTGTCTATGATCCACCTATCATTCTTGTTCATGCAGGTCACCATGGCAGTTGCTTCTTCTTCATTTGATTCATCCTTCATAGCAACATAGACTACTTCATCACCATTTTCGTCAGAGTCTTCTTAAAAAATGTAGCATCTTTTGCCTTTACCTTTTTAGTCCTTGTTTTCCTCTTTCTTGTTCTTGAAGTTGCCTCCATGCTTGTAATTTTTTTTTTTTGTACATCTGGCTGCAATGTGACCAACTTCATTACAATTGAAACAAATGATTGGTAGCTTACCTTTGAATTTGCCTCTTCCTCTATGAAATCTCCTTGCTAGTAATGCCTCCAATTGGTCCACATCATCTTCATCAGTGTTGCTGTCACTGGATACATACTTTCCTTTTCTATTCTTTTTCTTTGTTCGAACCTTCTCATTGTCTTTCATTGTCATCTTAGCTATGAATGTAGATTCAAAATTTTCTGGCTTGTAGTTGTCAAAATTAGATAACTCAAAGGCAGTGAGTCTTCCAATTACTCCTTCAAATGTCACTGTGTTTCCTGGTACACACCTTAGCTCTTGGGTGGATAACACTCTTATAGAATAGATGGGAAGCAAAGTTCTCAAATATTTGCTGCATACTATTTCTTCTGCTAACTATCCTCCTAGGCTTCTTATGGTAGTGACTACTTCCTTCATTCTTGCACTGTATTGAGCAACATTCTCTCCTTCTTCCATTTTCATATCATCAAATTTTCCTCTTAGGCTTTCTATTTTGGCTCTCTTGACATTGTCATCTCCTCCATAGATTCTTGATAATGTAGTCCACATCTGATGTGATGCATCACATCCTTTGATGTCATCATACTTGACATAACTTAGTGCTGAAGCAATATCTAACATTGCTTGATTGTGCTCCTTTTTCTTGCGCATAGTCGCCTATTGATCCAAGGTGTAGCTTCATCAGACTTTTCCATGCAACAAAGTTGTCTTTGTTTAGCTTGGGAACTTCTCTCTTTGACATCTTGATCTTCCTACTGCTAGTACCTTGAAACAAATTAGCAATGAGCTCTGATACCAATTGTTAGAATTATTTAGAATAATTGAGGGGGGGGGGGGGGGGGGGGGGGGGGGGGGGGGGGGGCGGGGGGGAGTGAATTAGTTATCCAAGGTCCAATGATGTCCAATAAAACTTTTTCTACAAATTCTTAATGGCACACAACTGAAATTATCATGCATGCAATTAAACATTAAATAACCATGAAAAGTAAACACGCATTATGCTGGCACTCAAAATTGTAGCCTTAATTTTGAGCATCGTTGAAAATTTTGTCCTATAAATGTTTCTAGCACCTTTTATTCAGCCTGTCTAAGTTTTCCATGAAGTTAAAACATCAAACTGAGTCGTCCCGTGATGTCTTGTTTTCGGCAATTGTCAAATTTGCAATTTTGCCCTAGTGTTAAACAACGACAGGAGGCTATGTTTTCCATTGAATATCTCGCACCCAGAAATGTATCATGACTTGCCATTTTGAAATTATCTAGTGTCAATTCCCAAGAACCTATGTTTCATATTTTGAGTCATTTCGAGTTCGTTTGACTAGGTTTTGAATCCCTCGAAGTTGGTCAGTTACTGTTTTCATGCCTTTGCACTTTGCGCATATTTTTGGGAGGCCCTGTTTCACATGTTATAGCTTTTCACCAATTGACCAAAATCTTGAAATTCCTATTGCATTGCATTGTAGATGTCAGAGAGTTGTTATGTTTTAAGATTTAGCTTTTGACAAATCTGTTTGATCAGTTTTCAAACGTGATTCCAAACGCAATTTATAACTTTTAACTGGTGTCAGTATTTGCAGATCGATTAGCGGCCCTGTTCATGGCATCATAATTCCTAACCCATGATTGGTCAAGTCAATTGGTTTGTTCACTTGTATTGTCCACTGAAAATATTACAAGTGTGCTAGTTTTTAGAACATGACGAATCCATTTGCATACTTTTCCAGGGTCATTCCATTTGTAAAAATCGCTTTCTGTCATTGTTCCTAGTTTACAAAATCCAGGTAGCCTACTTTGACTATCCGTCATTTGCACCCAATTATTTTTCATGAGCCCAAATTGCATATTCATACTGTCCTCATGACAGAGAATGAGCACCCTATTTTTTGTTTCCCCATGTGTTCGTTTGCTTAGTTTTTGAAGCCGATTCCGAACCCAGTTTAGTGTTTTCTGACATAATTGTCTGCAGGTAATTCTAAAGAAGCAACTTTGAAGGAAAATATCTTTTGACTCCAAATTCGTCATGAGACAAGATTTAACATGGTGAAAGTATGTGGAACAAAGATTTAATGTGCTGATTTTTAGAGCTTGGTCAGTTGTCCGAGTCAGTTTTTAAAGGCAATCAATGGACCTCCTGACACCAATGTGATAAATTTGCTGATAAGTGGTAAAATTATTTTTAGTTGATTAATTAACGATCAAACTTGATCCAAATCAATTCAAGGTAATCAATAGATCAATTCAACATATCAAGTGTTTGAAAATGAATTTTTTTTTAGCCGGACCCAATCGGGGCCCGACTAAGTTCAGCAAGCAATTATGGCTCCCAGATGTTTTCAAATATGGAAAAGTTATAAGTGATACTTGCAAGGTTGATGAAATTTGTGATTTTCACCTTATAGAGACATACGAGGATGCAAATGTTACAATTTCATCATGTCATAAGATTATGGATTGTATAGCAATGCTCAAATTAACAAGTTCACAAATTTGGAGAGCTTAAACTTGGATTCATGTAATATTGGAAACACAAGATTCAAATACTTGAGAGGGCTTACCTTTTTGAAGAACGTATGATTTGAACCTAGATTGAGATCACACAGAAATGCAATGAAAGATATTTTCAGTATAATTGTTTCCAAGGACATGAAAGAACCATGCAGTCTTCTTTTAAGTGCAAAATGGACAAGAGTTTTGAGCTACGGAATCCATGGCTTCAATTTTAAGGTAGTATGATTGGTACATATCTCTAGCATTTCATCAGTGGCCTATTGTATGAACATTTCAGGGTGAGATCCCAAATTTGTTGAAGCACAAATGTTAGAATCATGACAGGTATGGTCTATGAATTATGTATTAATTGCTTTGATAAGTTGACTGGTTAGTTTGGTCAAATATCCAAATAGATGACATAGAGAGTTGCATTTAAATGGGAATGAGGGAGCTAAGTTGTATAAAGAAGAGAATATGCTAAAGATTAAGAAAAATACACCAGTATTAAAAATCATGCATAGGCTGCAATGGTTTCAACACTAAGCAAGGGAGTTTCATGATACGGGATAAAATGAATAACCCACAACTTAAATGAAAGAGGGCCATTGAAGTTAGAAGTAGGGGAAAATAGAGGCCCACGCTAGAAGAGAAAACCGCAAAAATCTTCTCTAGTCTGAGGGTGTAATCCGCGTGTTATGGAGGCAGCGATGAGGACTGAAGAAGTAAGAGTGGAATATGATGACTCCACAGTGCCTTAGCATTATTGAAAAGGGATGTGAAACTAGAATAAATTACTCACGCTATGTAGCAGATGCAGCAATGACTAAAAACTATTACCCATTCTCTAGGGGTCATAGCGGCAGTTTTAACATTGTGCAATTTTTGAGATTTGGCAAAAATGCTCGGCGATCACCCTATGTCAAAGATGCGAAGTTTAGATATTCTCAATCTTCATTGTTATGCGTTTGGACTTCAATGTGCAAGCATTCATATTCTTTGGCGCAAAACTTGGATTTTGTACACATCTATTGGAGAGTTTCTATGGAGGTTGGTGCATTAAAAAGACCCCACACTGTCAGAGAAATCCACGCTAAGCAGAACAACATCCATGTAAGAAATCAGAGCTTGCACGCTGAAAGGCGGGGCAAACCTACAAGAATGGAGGAAGTGCGCAGTAAAAAAGTTGCATTTGTGGAGTTTTTAGCCAACATGGGAAATCCATAAAATAGTAATGATTTAAGCAGTTGAAGCTGCTGAGAATAGAGAAAAAAGCAGTCAATAACATTAAAAGAAAACACCTGCATCAAGGAAAGCCCACCACAGTTTTTAAAGAAGCCACAGTTAAGAGAAACAGGGGTAGTCGGCAATTTGCAGGCTTGAGCAAAGGAAGAAAGCTTAAACCTTATAAATCCCACATTTCTCGTATGTTAGAATTTTCAATATTGTAAATACCACAGCGCTCAACTTATGAGTTGTCTTTAAGACGTAGTCTTTTGGAAGGCATTGGCAAGCGTACGTGGGCCCATGGTTGGTAGGCTAGTTATAAACGCAGTCAGAGCATAATTTTAAACAAACACACAATTAAAACTGATCACATCAGCACAATCTCCAAAATTGAAGAATCTGATGCCTCGCTACTTCCCCAGCCAAAAAATCTTGGCAACTCCGGCTAGCGAGATAGCAAGGTCGCCGAAAAATCTCCAAAATCTAGGAAGAGCTAGAATGCAAAATGGGTCCCGCTAGGAGAAAACAACTAATTAGATGGTGACAAGTGGCAGCAATAGAGTGACTGGGTAATGATGTGGCAAGCGAATGTTAGAAGCACACCAGATTGCACCATGTGGCACAACTGGCAGTCCTCGTTACCTCGCTAACACGAACTTGCTCACTGATTAATATAGCGAAGTAGCGAGTGTGATGTGGCATCCATGTACCGTGCTAATGTGGCACCGACCATGATTAGGTGGCATGCTGACGAGGCAAAAAAGAGGGCCAATGAGATGATGCCACGTGGCATTGGTCAAACCTAGAGTTGACTTGAATTTGGAAGGGCTAGGAAAAATAAAATGATTTTAAAATTATTTTACCAACAAACTGACGTGACATGCAGGGTCTTTTAAATTGAAATTTTTATTTCCTAAAGTTTAAACTTTAAACTTTTTGAAATTATTTTAAACACAGACCTGAACAATCTTAACCAGAGGAGTGTTTTTCAAATCAAGATTTTGGGCATTTCTGGAAGGCAAAGTATGCCTTATCGTATACTGTCGAAATCATGAAAGCCTGAATTTTTTTATTCTAAGATTAGTTTTTGCACAGGTGGTAGTCAGTTTGAGCTACATGAGGTTTTCTATCAGGTACCTAAATTGCAACCATATTCAAACCAGGAAGTTCAGTTTTGATTTTTTGTCAAGATAATGACCTGAATATCAGTAGAAGGCAATGGAAATGCAGTTAGGGTCGAATTTGTTCAGATTTACTCAATAGAAACTCATCTTCACTACCATTTTCATGGGACAATCAGATATTTTGGTGATTCAAAAAGCTTTCATCATTAAGCAGAGATATTTTGCAAATCAATTGTAGATAATGATGAAAAAAAATCAGATCAGATGGGATGAAAGAAAAAAAAGGTTTCTTAGTTGCACAGGATTGAATTTCAAGTGGACACTTGTCATTTTCAAAACAGATCCGAGAATTCTTTCTCTTCTATATCTTTCTATTTTTCATTCTTTGTAGGGGTTCCATTTTTTGCACTGAGAGACCATTCTTCAGCATTTCTTCTTGTATTGAACAACATTTTGAGTTTTATACAAATAGTTCATGTCTGTTAGGCAATTTATGAAGTATTCTGTACATCTTTCATGTATTTGATTTTAAAGAAAGAAAATAAAGAGCGGTAATGGTTTCAAATTCAGCCTAAATCTTGTCTCTTGTTTGTGGATATGTAATCTTTTCTAGTTTATGATCAAAGACCATAGATTAGGTTGCATCTCATTTAGTGATGTATGTGATTGAAATACCTTGTTTATGGAACCAAGAGCCATGTAACCGCTTGGTGTTTATCACAGGGTTTACTGATTTCATGATGGGATATTCTAAGTATGAGATTCATTTTGATGCAGATGTTAGTTCACAAAGTGAAGGATAGATCAGAGATCTAGATGTAGTAATATGTCTGAGATTTCCAGGAGATGTATGGTTATAATTCGTTTAATTTCCCAATAGATAAGGCACTAATTAGAAATAGGATCACTAGATTTTGTTGCTCATACTTGGGTCTTGCTGATGTCAATTTATTAAATCATTTTCATTTTATGTTGAAAGGTATTCAAAGTATAGCCTGCACTTAGCTTTCCAGTTTTATGAGTCATGTCTTTAGCTATTTCATGCTTGTGATCTCCTGGTTAAGCATAGAAGAATTAGGGGTTTCATCTACTTTTATAGATCCTGAATATGGTTATTGCACTAGTCACATAGTCAGATCTAAAGAGGTTCACCCGCCTAGGTTTTGCAGAGCCTGAAGAAGAAGAAGGGTCATGCCTTATAGTTGGCCTAGTGTCTGAATGGATGTGTTGATAATGGGAGTTAGCTGCCCCTAGAAATGTTTTGTTCTCATCAGGGTAATTAGAAATGGGTAACATTTTCAAACACCAACAAAATGGTGACTCTACTGGGGAGTCTATGAAGAAATTCATTGTTAGAACTAGTGGAATCTCTAGTATAAATAGCAAGGTCATGAAGTGTTTCCCATTTTTTTCCTAAAGATTCATGTCCCCCAGTGTTCTTATTCATTGACAACAGAAGTTTAATTGAATTGAATAATTTGTAATATCAAAGTCACTTAAAGTTTTGGTAAGTTGCTGTCAAAATTTAGAGTTAATGTCATGTTCTTTTAGTATGTCAAGAATGTGAAATTCCCTTGTTGTTAAATACAGTTTGCAAATACCATTTTAAAGTTTTAGACAATCTTGTTTTGTTTTGCAAGTTGGTTAATATTTTCTCACTAAGTGAGTGGCGACTCTAAGTATATCCCTGCACTAATGCTTCAAAATGTGAAGGTATTCTAAAGGAAACAACAGTGGGAAGGCAGATTTGAAGAGTTCATTTCAAGTTCTTGAAACTGGGTAAAATAATCAAACGAGATGCAGTGCAAGTGTTAATAAATTTGGTTAAGATTTGAATTTGTTGTTATTTGCAGCATTGAAGTAGTTGCAGGCATCCACATTCAAAGGTATCTTCCACTTTCATGTGTTCTCATTTACATGAAAGTAAGATTTCAAAAGTTTCTCCATCAAATGGTTTATAGCATTAAATAGGAGATTTGTTCAGTACGATTCAACATGCTTTGTGGAAAGTAGATTTAGCAAAAGTGTTTTATATGTCAAAGAATGTTTGAAGTTTTGAATTGGTAGAAATAACTTCGGATCTGCTGCAATTAATAATTTTTGAAAGTGTCTAATGATGAATGAGTCTTGAGTTTGAAGAATGTCGAGTTTCATCTCATCTAGTATGCAGCTTGTTAGTGAAAGTTTTAGATCTATTTCTACCAGGAGGTATATGCCATTAAATTTTAATTGTATTCATGGTTTTCCAAATATTATGCCTTATGATCTCAAAAGGCATTTGCCTAAGTTTGGTGAAAACCATGAAGATTCAGCCAGTCATCATGTTCAGTTGTTTAGTGACTTGGTTGGCGATTTTGAAATTGCTCATGAAGACATTCAGATGAAATTGTTTGTTCAGACTTTAGAGGATGATGCTAGGGACTAGTTTTCATTTTTACCAGCATGTTCAATTTCATCTTGGGATGAATTACTGTCAGCCTTCATGATGCAGTTCGGGGAAAGAGTAAGCATCTCTGATTATTTTGATAAGTTTTTGAAAATTCAAATCAGGAATTGTGAGTTAGTTCCTGAATTTAATATCAGATTTGTAAAGATTTTAAATGAAATTCCTAAAAGTTACAAGCCGGATGATCAAATGTGTTTAGTGGTTTATCTTGGTACATTTGATAAAAAGATGAACTATCTGTTGAGAGATAAGGAACCTAGAACTTTGCATCAAGCATTCATGATAGAAATAGAGATTGAGAATAGCATAAAATATGGCTTAACTCGGAGTCACTTCTCTAGAAATGTTTTTCGGCAAGATGAGGTGCAAAGAACAAATCAATGTCATATAGAATGTTTAACTTTAGATCAGCAAATAAGCACTCCTGTTGATATAAATAGTTTTTTTGAAGATTCAGAAATAAAAACATGTGAACATGAAATATCTCTGTTGCAAAGAAGAAATGATTCCATTATTGCTGAATTAAATGCACATGTTTGTGGTATTACAACATTAGAACATAAAGGTAGTTCACTTGATGAATTGTACATGCAAGAAATAAATTCAGTTGTTTCTCCTCCTATTGATAATATGCCTTTGGTTGAGAATTTTGTAAACTTTGAAGTTGAAGGGTATTCATCTCAGTATGAGGAGGAAGAAACCAGAAGTGATATATCAAGTGATAGAGGTGAAATTTCTGACCCGACATGCCATGGAGAGATGACACAAGATAAAGAATGTAAATCATATGTATCTCAGTCATAGTCAAAAGAACTAAGCTCATATGTTGATAATATTTCAGCAGTACAGATGCATTCTCTTGACCAACAGGATAGGCAAGAAATGAATTATCTCATTGAGAGATTGCATCCTGTTGAGAACGTTATTAAATTTGAAGTTGAAAGACAGTCATATCAATGTGAGTATGATAAAGTTGAAAGTCATCTTTCAATTGATAATGAAGTTGCTGATCCAATATATTATCAAGAGGTGTCATAAGAAGCTGATGATGAGAGTTATTACTCAAGTCAAGAAGAGGATAGTGCTAGTGTGTGTCCATCTTCATATGAATCAGATGCAGATTGGGAAGAAGAGAGCAATGACGGGAGTGAGTATTCTTATGTCAGTAAAGGTATGAATTCTTTTCTTAAATCTGAAAGTGAGTGTCCATTTCAGAATTGTGTAAATCAGTTTGAGATTGAAAGTTATGAAGAAAATGTGTCTACACAATATGAAGACAAAGAGGTTATCCATAGAGACGTATTACCTAATTGTGTAGAAGAGTTTCTTAAGGATGAGTGCAGTGATGATCAGTACGTGATTGATCCCGAGATTAATGCATCAGCACCTATTGGTAAGATAAATGATGATTTTCTTGCAAGACATTGTAATCACCTATATGGAGACAATGAAAGTAACTTTGATTTGTATTCTACATGCTTCGTTGATGGAGTGGATGTTGAGTCTTCATATGATTCTAATTTTTCTTCTTCATATGTTGAAAGTGTCCATGATAGTGATGTTAGAAATGGTTTTAAAGTTTTCACTAATCTGTTATATGGTGAGGAGTTTGATGTTGATCAGCACATCACTTGTCCTAATGTCTAAAAAGGCGCTTTGCATGGAGTTATCAATCCTCTTTTTGAAGAACACATGGGCAATTCAGATTTAGTTGAAAGTGAGTTTGATGATGATACCTTGTCTTACTACTGTAAGAGATCAGAATGTTCTTCTTTTGAGTTTGATAGTGAAACTAATGATCATGTTGCATCTGAGGAGGTAAATGACAAGGTGTTTGATGAGAAGGTTATTGAAAATCTACCTATAACTTGCTATGATTTTTATGATGAACTCTCTGATGTAAAGACTAATCTGTTTGCTGATTGTGAAGAACCATTTGAAGGTTGTGGATTAGCTTCAGATTTTGACATTGATGATATATGTGAGTACAAGTCAGAATGTTCATTTGAATATCATCCGGTTATGCATAAGGAAACATAGTTTGAAGGTATGAGTGGTCTTTTTCCCCATGTTGAATATGATGCATTCATATTTGAAATTGATAGCATTCATGAATCATTTGTTAGAGAAGGTTTTCAATTTCACTTTGACATTTTTGAGCATGTTGATCAAAACTTTCATCATAGGCAAGTGGTTGAAGATGAACATAGTTTTTATTTGCATCATGAAAGTCAAGATTTAGATTCAGTTTTGCTAAATGAGTTGATTTAGAATGATAATCTGATTGGTGAGACTGATAGGAGAAAAATTTTCAGTTTACCTCATGAAAGTTTAGATGAGAATCATGTTTATGATAGAGGTAAATAATTATACTAAAGTTCGGTGGCCTAGGGCCATCGTGTGTACATAGTCTTGGTAGTTGTAGTTGTTTCCTTGCTATCAATAAGATGTTCGAGAAGAGTTTTAAAGTTTTTGGGAATCGTCTGCTTCCTCCATAGATCTGAAATCTTGCCATGCCCGCAAGGGGCATGCATCCCCAGATAGAGCCACTATTGGCACTCAAAATTGTAGCCTTAATTTTGAGCATCGTTGAAAATTTGGTCCTATAAATGTTTTTGAATGAGATTGTACCCAACTGTACCTTTGAGACCCCTACGGTGTTTAATGCTTCTAGAACCTTTTATTCAGCCTGTCTAAGTGTTCCATGAAGTTAAATCATCAAACTGAGTCGTCCCGTGAAGTCTTGTTTTAGGCAATTCTCAAATTTGCAATTTTTCCTTAGTGTCAAACAATGACAGGAGGCTGTGTTTGCCATTGAATATCTCGCACCCAGAAATGTATCATGACTTGCCATTTTGAGATTATATAGTGTCAATTCCCAAGAACCTATGTTTTAGATTTTGAGTCATTTCGAGTTCATCTGACAAGGTTTTGAATCCCTCAAAGTTGGTAAGTTACTGTTTTCATGCCTTTGCACTTTGCACATATTTCTAGGAGGCCCTGTTTGACATGTTATAGCTTTTGACCAGTTGACCAAAATCTTGAAATTCCTATTGCGTTGCTATGTCAGAGAGTTGCTATGTTTCATGTTTTAGCTTATGATGAATCTGTTTGATCAGTTTTCAAACGTGATTCCAAACGCAATTTATAACTTTTAATTGGTGTCAGTATTTGCAGATCGATTAGCGGCCCTATTCGTGGCGTCATAATTCCTAACCCATGATTGGTCAAGTCAATTGGTTTGTTACCTTGTATTGTCCACTATAAATATTACAAGTGTGCTAGTTTTTAGAACTTGACAAATCCATTTGCACACTTTTCCAGTGTCATTCCATCTATAAAAATCGCTTTTTGTCATTGTTCCTAGTTTGCAAAATCCAGGTAGCCTACTTTGACTGTCCGCCATTTGCACCTAGTTATTTGTCATGAGCCCAAATCGTATATTCATACTATCCTAATGACAAAGAATGAGTGCCCCAGTTTTTGTTTCCCCATGTGCTCGTTTGCCTAGTTTTTGAAGCCAATTCCGAATCCAGTTTTGTGTCTTCTGACATAATTGTTTGTAGGTAATTCTGAAGAGGCAACTTTGAAGGAAAATATCTTTTGACTCCAAATTCTTTGTGAGACAAGATTTGGCAAGGTGAAAGTATGTGGAACAAAGATTTAATGTGCCAATTTTTAGAGCTTGGTCAATTGTCCCGGTCAGTTTTTAAAGGCAGTTAATGGACCTCCTGACACCAATGTGATAAGTTTGCTGATAACTGGTAAAATTGTTTTCAGTTGATTAATTAATGATTGAACATGATCCAAATCAATTCAAGGTAATCAATAGATCAATTCAGCATATCAATTGTTTGAAAATGAAAATTTTTTTTAGCCGGACCCACTCGGGGCCCGACTAAATTCAGCAAGAAGTTATGGCTCCCAGATGTTTTCAAATATGGAATAGTTATAAGTGATACTTGCAAGATTGATGAAATTTGTGATTTTTGCCTTATAGAGACATATGAGGATGCAAATGTTGCAATATCATCATGTCATTATATTATGGATTGTATAGCAATGCTCAAATTAACAGGTTCACAAATTTGGAGAGCTTAAACTTGGATTCATGTAATATTGGAAACACAAGATTCAAATACTTGAGAGGGCTTACCTTTTTTAAGAACGTATGATTTGAACCCAGATTGAGATCACATGAAAATGCAATGAAAGATATTTTCAGTATAATTGTTTCCAGGGACATGAAAGAACCATGCAGTCTTCTTTTAAGTGCAAAATGGACAAGAGTTTTGAGCTACGAAATCCATGGCTTCAATTTTAAGATAGTATGATTGGTACAGATGTCTAGCATTTCATCAGTGGCCTATTGTATGAACATTTCGAGGTGAGATCCCAAATTTGTTGAGGCAAAAATGTTAGAATCTTGATAGGTATGGTCTATGAATTATGTATTAATTGCTATGATAAGTTGATTGGTTAGTTTGGTCAAATGTCCAAATAGATGACATAGAGAGTTGCATTTAAATGGGAATGAGGGAGCTAAGTTGTATAAAGAAGTGAAGACGCTAAAGATTAAGAAAAAAACACCAGTATAAAAAATCACACGTAGGCTGCAATGGTTTCAACGCTAAGCAAGGGAGTTTAATGCTACGGGATAAAATGAATAACCCACGACTTCAATGAAAGAGGGACATTGAAGTTAGAAGCAGGGGAAAACAGAGGCCCATGCTAGAAGAGAAAACTATAGAAATCTTCTCTAGTCTGAGGGGGTAATTGGTGTGTTATGGAGGCAGCGATGAGGACTGAAGAAGTAAGAGTGGAATATGATGACTCCACAGTGCCTTAACATCATTGAAAAGGGATGTGAAACTAGAATAAATTACTCACGCTATGTAGTAGATGTAGCAATGATTAAAAACTATTACCCATTCTCTAAGGGTCATAGCGGCAGTTTTATCATTGTGCAATTTTTGAGATTTGGTAAAAATGCCTAGCGATCACCCTGTGTCAAAGATGCGAAGTTTAGATATTTTGAATCTTCATTGTTATGTGTTTGGACTTCAATGTGTAAGCATTCATATTCTTTGGCACACAACTTGGATTTTGTACACATCTCTTGGAGAGTTGCTATGGAGGTTTGTGCATTAAAAAGACCCCACACTGTCGGAGAAATCCATGCTAAGCAGAACAACATCCATGTAAGAAATCAGAGCTTGCATGCTAAAAGGAAGGGCAAACCCGCAAGAATGAAGGAAGCTCGCAGGAAAAATTTTGCATTTGTGGAGTTTTCAGCCAATATTGGAAATCGATACAATAGGAATGAATTTAGCAGTTGAAGTTACTGAGAATAGAGAAGAAAGCAGTCAACAACATTAAAAGAAAACACCTGCATCAAGGAAAGCCCACCATAGTTTTTAAAGAAGTCATGGTTAAGAGTAACAGGGGTAGTCGGCAATTTGCAGGTGTGAGCAGAGGAAGAAAGCTTAAACCTTGTAAATCCCACATTGCTCGTGTGTTAGACTTTTAAATATTGTAAATACCCCAACGCTCAACTTATGAGTTGTCTTGAAGACGTGGTCTTTTGGAAGGCATTGGCAAGCGCAGGTGGGCCCATCGTTGGCAGGCCAGTTATAAATGCAGTCTGAGCATAATTTTAAACAAACACACAATTAAAATCAATGATGTCAACACAATCTCCAAAATCCAAGAATCGGGTGCCTTGCTACTTCGCCAACCAGAAAATCTTGGCAACTCCGGCTAGCGAGATAGCGAGGTCACCGAAAAATCTCCAAAATCTGGGAGGAGCTAGAATGCAAAATGGGTCCCACCAAGAGACAACAACTAATCACATGGTGACAAGTGGCAGCAACAGAGTGACTGGGTAATGATGTGGCGACTGAATCTTAGGAGCACACCAAATTGCGCCATGTGGCACAATTGACGGTCCTCATTACCTCGCTAAGGCGAACTTGCTCACCGATTAATATACTGAAGTAGCGAGTCTGACATGGCATCTATGTACCATGTTGATGTGGCACCGATCGTGATGAGGTGGCATGCTGATGAGGAAAAACAAAGGGCTAATGAGATGATGCCATGTGACATTGGTCAAACCTAGAGTTGACTCAAATTTGGAAGGGCTAGGAAAATTAAAATGATTTTAAAATTTTCATTTTAAAATTATTTTGCCAACAAACTGACATGACATGCAGCGTCTTTTAAATTGAAATTTTTATTTCCTAAAGTTTAAAATTTAAACTTTTTGAAATTATTTTAAACACGGACCTGAACAATCTTAACCAAAGGAGTGTTTTTCAAATCAAGATTCTAGGCATTTCTGGAAGGCAAAGTATGCCTTATCATATACCGTCGAAATTGTGAAAGTCTGAATTTTTTGATTCTGAGATTAGTTTTTACATAGGTGGCAGTCAATTTGAGCTATGTGAGGTTTTCTATCAAGTATCTGAATTGCAACCATATTTAGACCAAGAAGTTCAGTTTTGATTTTTTGTCAAGATAATGATCTGAATATCAGTAGAAGGAAATTCAAATTTAATTAGGGTTGAATTTGTTTAGATTTACTCAGTAAAAACTCATCTGCACTAGAATTTTCATGGGGCCATCAGATATTTTGGTGATTCAAAAAGCTTTCATCATTAAGCAGAGATATTTTGCAAATCAGTTGCAGATAATGATGAAACAAAATCAGATCAGATGGGATGAAAGAAAAAAAAGGTTACTTAGTTGCATAGGATTGAATTTCAAGTGGACACTTGTCATTTTCAAAATAGATCTGAGAATTCTTTCTCTTCTATATCTTTCTATTTTTCATTCTTTGTAGGGGTTCCAGTTTTTACACTGAGAGACCATTCTTCAGCATTTCTTCTTGTATTGAAAAGCATTTTGAGTTTTATGCAAATAGTTTATGTCTGTTAGGTGATTTATGAAGTATTATGTACATCTTTCATGTATTTGATTTCAAAGAAAGCAAATAAAGAGCGGCAATGGTTTCAAATTCAGCCTAAATCTTGTCTCCTGTTTGTGGATCTGTAATCTTTTCTAGTTTATGATCAATGACCATAGATTAGGTTGCATCTCATTGAGTGATGTATGTGATTGAAATACCTTATTTATGGAACCAAGAGCCATGTAACCGCTTGGTGTTTATCATAGGGTTTACTGATTTCATGATGGGATATTCTGAGTATGAGATTCATTTTGATGCAGATGTCAGTTCACAAAGTGAAGGATAGATCAGAGATCTAGATATAGAAATATGTCTGAGATTTCCAGGAGATGTATGGTTATAATTCATTTAATTTCCCAATAGATAAGGTACTGATTAGAAATAGGATCACTAGATTTTGTTGCTCATACTTGGGTCTTGCTGATATCAATCTATTAGATCATTTACATTTTATGTTGAAAGGTATTCAATGTATAGTCCGCACTTAGCTTTCCAGTTTTATGAGTCATGTCCTTTGCTATTTCATGCTTGTGATCTCCTGGTTAAGCATAGAAGAATTAGGGGTTTCATCTGCTTTTATAGATCCTGAATATGGTTATTGCACTGGTCACATAGTCAGATCTAAAAAGGTTCACCCACCTAGGTTTTGTACAGCCTAAAGAAGAAGAAGGGTCATGCCTTATAGTTGGCCTATTGTCTAAATGGATGTGTTTATAATGGGAGTTAGCTGCCCCTAGATATGTTTTGTTCTCATCAGGGTAATTGGAAATGGGTAACATTTTCAAACACCAACACATTACACCATAACACTAAGGATTTGATAACCAAGAAACCCTCCAAGAATAAGAAGGTAAAATAGGAGTGGGGATGGTACCCACAAAATAAATACACAATTAATTTCAACCACTTTTGATGGTCTACTCTATTAAAGGCTACAACACATTGTTAAATGTGACCTTGTTAAAGGATTTAAGAACATTCAACTTGGAATGTAACCCTGTTAAAGGATTTACATAGAGCTGTTAGGCTCTCCCAAGTCCATGGGATTTTAAGTCACCTTCTCAAAAGAATCTTTCATCCCTCTCTAAGGATCTCTTATCCTCCTTCTAAGGATCTCTTATCCTTCTCTTAAGGATCTCTTTGTCCTTTTCTTGCAGATCTCTTTGTCCTTTTCCTAAGGCTTATCCACCTAGCGATTAAGCTAACCTAGCAATGCAGGATTTTAATATCCAATACAATGGTAAGAAATTATTAGAAAGGTTTTGACTTGATATAGATTGCAACCTTAACTGTGCAAATTTTAGATCACTCTTCAATTCCTTTCTTTTCTTGGCTTTTCTTCCTTGCAGTGTTGATAGCTTGTTCACCCTTCAAGATCTATCTCCTTGAGTTCTTCCACTCATTATGCCAATGCAATCTCTTGTTCACTTGATCAACTCAGAGTCTTGATGCTCTGTTCTTACTCCTCTTTGACATTTTTGCATGATCACAGTTATGACCAATTCCCTCTCTTGGACACTCTTTTGATCTCTGACCTATAACTCTTTATAAAAAAGTTTTGTTCTTCATTTTTTTCTCAAATCTCCCTCTCTAACTTAAGGGGTCCCAATGGATTAGGTAGGATACAATGTATTTGTCCCATATCTTGTTTCTATTTAGAAACTTCATGATAAATCCATTAGCATTTACCAAAAACATTTTACATAGTGTTCTGTGCCACCAGCTCATCATTCTTATCTTTAATCTAGTTCACAAAATTCTAGATAATTACCATGTCATCTTAGATCTAGCAAATCTTCGACTTTTCAAAACAATGCAGCAACTCAGCATCATTGATATACTGATGCTCGACACCTAAATAAATTATGTGAAACTTGGCTCTTAGAATTCACTCATCACTTCAATATCACATGGCATTTTTTTCTTGCTCGGCACTTGAAGACTTACTTGACACTTATTATCTATTCTGCTACTTAGCACCTGATCTTCACTTGACACCTAAAGACTGCTCGGCACTTGATATTCACTTGGCACCTGAAGATCACTCGACATACACTAAGTTGAGCTTGCTCGGCTTCAACTGAGAATCTATTTGGCACTTAGTTAATTCTTACTACATGTGTCAGAATATGTCATCAATACACTATTTCATCAATGGCTTAGCTAATCCTTGTACTTCATTACATCATCATAACTTCAACCTTTTCTCTTAGGTACTCTAGTTACATCTTATTGATCACCACCTCCTTGTCAATCAACTAATTAATAATATTTGGATCACTAATGCAATTGTCATTGCTGCAAGTGGCAAGTTTGACATCAATGACAAAAGAATGATTGAAAACATTCATTGCTAGTTCCATTTTCCTTCATTCATGATCTTTTCAATCATTTCCAACATATTGATCTTGTTAAAAGTCAAATTGGTACATGTATATCTTAAGAGTAGTTATTAACACCCCCCCTTCTTTATTCGACCATTCTAACAATTGGTATCAAAAAAATTTATTCTTATAAGGAAAGTTTGAAGGGACATAAGGTGAAGATCAAGATGTACAAGAGAGAGGTATGCAAGATGAACAAAGATAACTTCCCTAAATGGAAATGATTCACGAGATTGCATCTATCTAGATTTGGAGATTTCATACTATACTACTTGGATAGTGAATATATTGTAGTAAATAGACCCATGACAACTAAGAAAAGAATGAGAAGCAGGAGCATCATCAAATGATGATAGATATGACATATTCCTTAAATTATTAATTTGAATTTGATGTTGTAAAGGATTATACTACTACAAAGTGAATGTGGGATAAGTGGGCACAAATCAATGGAGGTGACAAAAATGTGTTAAGGGAAAAAGAAGATAGTTTTATGACATGAGAATGAAAGAAGGGGAAACTATTGCTCAATATATTGTCCAAATCAAAGAGGTGGTGAATACAATTCAAGGAGTTGGTGTCAAAATATCTAATTAGAATATGATAAGAAATGTCTTGAGAACTTTACATCATATGTATGCAATTAGAGTATGTGCAATACAAGAACTAAGATGTAAACCTAGTAATGATCTGACCTTGGATAGTGTAATATATAGACTCAATGCAGTTGAATTGTAAAATGTTAACAACTGCACACCTTCTATCATTGAATGTTTTTTAATGTTTCAACAAACCCTTGATGGATCCAGAAGAGAGAAAAGTTCAAAGAGTAAGCATGTGGATAGCGAAAATGAATCTGATGATGACCTAGGAGCATTATTGGCAGGTGGACCCATAATTGTGGGTTACACATTTTTTCCTAAGCAAGCACGAAAATCTTGATTTTTATATTAAAATTTTTACTTTCAAATGGAAATTATCATTTAAAGGTTACAAATTTGAAGAGGAAGTAAATTAAAGTCCTTTAGGACTCTCTCTCTCTCTCTCTCTCTCTCTCTCTCTCTCTCTCTCTCTCTCTCTCTCTCTCTCTGTATAGAATTTGATTGATTCAATTATTTTTTCTTCCACAAAAATTAGTATCTTGCAAAAAAAATGTTTTTTAAAGAATCATGTTGTTTTTTATGCATTTAATTTATTTTTTCTAAAATATATATATTAATACGATTGTTTCAAAATTAGTTTTTTAAAATCCATACTTAGCTCCTAAAGCTGGTGTGATTTATTTATCCTTATTATTTAATATTCTATTGATGTTCAAAGATGGCCTAACACCAATTTTGACATACATTATTTTTATTCTTGTAGCACATTTTTAATATATTTGATTCACAATATTTTTGTTATAGAAAGACGACGCAAATGTAGAGATTTCGATTATTTTATAGAATTATTATTCTCTTATTCATATTTTTTCTACAAACATTCAAGGGTATGTTTAGGATCATGGTGTGCCAAGAAAAGGCGATCTAAAAAATGTGTAGTTCTGAAATGCCTCAAAGCATTTCAAAATCTATGATGACTTTTTTTCCCACCCATCTTTTGATACGAAACAAAAGTATGAATACCTTTATAAGATGTAGTATTGTTCTAGATAGAAACCCTACATGGCCAACTTTAAAATGTCCTGAAAACATGTTTTTGGCTTCTTGTTGTGTATTTTTTACTTTAAACATGTGTTCGATGACTTTTTTTAAAACCAAATTTGTTGAAATAAAAATGGTTTCTTAATAATTTTATTATCTTTCCACAAATATAATGTCTATCAAATTGTGAGTTCGGTAAGTAATTATTATTCATTTTCTAATGGAGTTATGCATGAATTTTTTATTGAGACACTAATTGAAAAACAAATATAACTTTCATATGGTATAACATTTTTGAAATCCAAAATATGTGTCACATTATATTCATCTTCTACTATAAGGAAAATAAAAGAAAAAATAAATTTTGTAAAGTTTTCAATTAGTTAAGGTCTTCAGACACGAGAATCTCTTTTATTGCAAAAATACTATAGGAGAAAATTCATAATTATTTAATTATTTGGAATAAAAGTACCAAAAAATATATGTCACATCCAAGCATGAGCCTACTTCTTATTTTTGTCCTAAAACTTTCATACTATTGCATTCAAATTCAAAATTTTGATGAATCAATATTTTATTTCTTCAGATAAGGCCTAGTAGTTCATAAATTAAATTCAATTTCCTATAGAATCTTTTCTAAAAAATTTTTTATTTTAACTCCATAACAAGTTTAAAATTTCACATCAAGTTGGCATAACCCTGATTTGGTGATTTTTCATTGCCACATGAGGGCATAGTTTGATTGATCATGATCCTACACATACCCTCAATAGAGATTTTTTTTTTGGATAATAAACCTATTTTCAATTGACATCCAAAAATATCGACCTAGAAAACTCAAAATTTATCAAATCCATCATAATTAGAAAGCTCATTTTGAGTACTTATGTCATGGAAAATGACATATCTTCATTGTTCCATTTGAACATGGTAATTGTGCCTAGAAGATATTAAAACAATAGGATTCTTATAGCCTCTGCAAACAATGAATAATTTGGTACTTTTGATAGAAGCCTACTTTCTATTGAAAGTATTGTTACAGTTTAAATAGAAACTACTTTTTTCTTGTTTTGATCAAAAGTGCAAGAAGTGTACCAAGAAGAAAAGGAAAATACCTAGGTAAACCCACTATAATTTGTTTTCCATGTAATAAAGCTAGTCACATTGCTACAAGGTGTCTTGACAGAGATGAGAATGAGGGAAAAAAATACCAAAAATACCAAGGAAGCAGAGAAAATAGAGGCAATTGAGGTAATAGATACTACAAAGGAAAAGGTAATAAATCCTATTACAGGGCTAAAGAAGATGGTTTTGATAGTGATTGTGATGAACATGATGAAGAAGATTTTATGTTTCAATGAAAGATGAATCTTATGAAGATGAAAAACTTTAGAAGACTACTCTAATCCCACATGTGATTAATAATGATAAATGGATAATTAATAGTGGTTGCTCTATGATTGTAACATTATAATGTTATTTTTGTTAAATTAGGAAACGATGAACCATGTTACGTGAAAGCTAAAGGACCTATTTTATTGAATGACAAGATTTGATATAGAAATGCATATTGGGTTGATGAATTGAAATGTAACTTGTTGAGTGTGGCACTATTAAATAGTTCAAGCTACTAAATTGCATTCTAAAAAAAGAAGGAAAAAATCTATGATGTTGTTGGTAATTTAATTAGAAGTAGATAGAAAACAAGATCTATCTAATGATACATGTCTATTTGTACAAATTGAAGATGTTTGGTTATGACATAAGAAACTATGTCATGTGAAGCTTGATAATTTGGTAAGAATTATTAATATTGAAAGAGTGAGAGGATTACCAATATTGAGAAAACCTAATAAGGTGATGTATAAACAATGTCAAATGGGAAACATGAAAAAGTATACTTTCAAGAGAAAGCCTTATTCCTCTAATGATTTTTTGAGTTAGTTCATACTAATTTAAGTGGTCCTATTGGAGTGAAATTTTATTATGGTGACCAATACCTTTAATTCTATTTGTTTATGATTTCTCTAGAATGATGAATTTGATGTTTTTTTAAAGAAAAATCTTATGCATTTCAAATGTTTAAGTGGTATTTTGTTAGTATTGAAATGGAGATAGGTAAAAGTATGAGACGCTTGAGATTAGATAGAGGAGGTGAATTCATATCTAATGAGATAAATACATCTAGAATGAAAAAGGAGTCAAAAGAAAAATTTCAGCATCAATTACTCCACCACATAATGAAATAGCTAAAAGAAGAAATAGATCAATCATGGACTATGCAAGAACATTGACGATGGAAAACAATGTTTAATAAAAGTATTAGAGAGAATTTGTAAGAACTTCTATTTATATAGTGAATTGAGTTCAAGTCAAGTAATGTACAAAAGAAATGCCTTTTTAACTATAGTATGATTATGCACCTAATGTCAAATATTTTAAAGCTTTTGGAAGCAAGAATATATATCAAGACATGGAAGGAAAGGTAGAGTTAATGCAAATATTTGTGAAGGCATATTATTAGGATATTCCACTAAAATGAAGGTATACAAGTGGTTCAATTATAACACTAATAAAATTATGAAAGTGCAAATTTTAGAGTTGAATAATTTGTAGAAAAGAATGAGGAAGAATGAAAGACAGAACATGATGATTACAAAAATCTGTTCTACATCTATAATGGAGAATCATGTGCATTACCTAAACTAGAGATAAGGACTACCAAGCATCAGTAGTGAAGAACTGTTCAACATCAAGAGATAAATTCCTCTATTTTGATCTCAATTTGGTTTTGACGAGGCACTAACAAAACACTTAATTCATTACTTAACAAAACTTAGTATGTGTCGAGTAAGTAGTATATGATGAGAAATATACATAGTTAGTGTCGAGCACTAGTATGTGCTAAGAAAGTGGTACATGCTGAGACACTCGAGTGTTGGGAAAGTCATATATGCCAAGTGATTCAATGGTGAGTAAAATAGTAGATTCTGAGTCATTCACGAGTGGAGTTACAAAATTAAGGATATAGTGAATGCATAACGTCAAAGCTTTCTAGTGTTGAGTAAACAATTTTTGATATAGTTTTTTGTAATGCCACAAACTCCTATGTAAACCATTTTTGGGCTAACTTAAGGATTATTTTACAATTATAGAAGATATATACGAAGTTATATTGAAAATCCCTATGTAGTACATGCAACCAATCAGAAAAAGGGATGAATTAAATGATAAAATGGATGAATCACAATCATTGATTCATACCTAGCACTAGCTCACCTAACTATTCTTAGAGAGGGAAAACCCCAAAGAGTTTGTATGTCTGTATGAGAGGAGAAGAATGAATTCTAAGTGTAAAGAAAGCATTCATGGTGACTATAAATATTATGCCAGAGATATGAATTATAGAATTAGTTAGAGACAATAGAGCAAAGTAGTTAAAGGATAGATAAGACATATATCATCAGAAGGATTAAGGATATACTTTCAAAGAGAATATTTGATATGTACCAATAGAGTGTTAACCAAATGATCATGGTTTTGACTCATTCTAATAGGTGATACAGAGAAAACCTCCTAACAAAGTAGTCATAACATGCTTTTGTAAATCTCTTAACCAAGTTCTTGTTTTGATGCAAGATTAAGTCCTCTAACAAGACACTTTTAGTAGGGTGTTGAAATCCTTTAATAGGGTAAGATTTAATAGTATTTATAAGCATTTAATATGGAAGACCTTTCATAGGATAGATGATATTTTATGATCAAACAATTGTAACCTTAATTGGATACACTTTATAACTATAGTAGTGAAGATTTGTGGGTGTCATCCCCACCCCAATTTTACCTTCTCATTGGAGGGTTTCTGGGTAACAAAATTATTGTGTTATCCCTTATTTGTTTCATGTTATGGATGACCATGTGTAGTTATCTATTTCAGTTTACAAGCTTAATTGTGAGATGGATGTGTGGTGAATGTTTTATGGTTAAATTTTTGAAGTACTTATTCACACCCTCCCCCCCACCCATACCTCCCTTCCCCTCCCATCTTAGAGTTTACTTTCCCATTTTAATTTCTAACAATTAGTAGTAGAGCCTTTTTTTCTAGAAAGGAAAGTTTTACAACTTTGAGAAAAGATTTTGAAGATGAAAATCTACAAGTTGGGAAAGACTATTGAGAACCAGAAGATTAAAATTGAAGTGATGATTTCCAATCATGAATTGAATGGAAAGGAAATTGAAATTCCAACCATAAAGTTATAGAATGAGTAATTGAGGAATGAACTGAGAAAAGAAAAGGAATTTGTTGAAAGATTCAACAAACCCAGTGAAGCCATCAAATACTTTGAGAGACTGATGAGATCTCCATGAACTAAAAATAATACTATTGGATTGGGATACAATAGCACTGAGGGAGGAGAATCATCTAAAAGTGGTGAACAAAAAAAAAAGGTAATAACTAGAAACCCAATTGTCATAACTATGGAAAACTAGGTCATATAGGAAATGTTCGTAGGAGAAACAATGCAAATTAGAACTCTAAGAAGAAATTAAATGGTTATTGTCATAAGTAAAATAATCAAGGAGATCAAGCACATGAATGCAAGACCAAGACCTTAAGAGCATTGAGATTAGAAGGATATTTCCATAATTGTTAGAAGTATGGACATAAAGCATATGAATGGAGATCTATTGCCAATTAGACATCAAACAATAAGACAAAGGTACAAAAAATGAAAAATCATATAATTGGGATTACAAGACAAGGTGTAGTTGTCACTATTGTCAAGATTATGGACATGTTCCCAAGAATTGAATTGGAACACATTTTAGAGGCAACTACAATATATGGTTGAGTCAGACCATATGCTTTAGTTGGTTGAAGACTAGTCATATCAGCAAAAACTATCCAAACAGATCACCATCATCGAGTAATGGTAACAATAAAGGAAAAGAAAAGGCCAATGTTGATAAGGTCAAAGTAAAGAAGAAAAAATCATGGAAGAAGAAGTAAGATTGCAACACATAAAGTTCATATCATGTCACTTCATACAATGGATTACGTGATCATATCATCCCCAACAAAGTAATCATAAGGTATATGTGAGACTACTATTTCAAAGTTATTTCATACGTCAATTCCAAGAATATGAGATCTAAAAAGATTATATATGCATGAATTAATATGCAATGTATTGGTTAGAACCTAGAATAAATCTATAGTTTTATTAGTTTTCATGTTGTTGTTAAGTGATAGGATTATGTTAGTAGTGGTTGAGCTCAATGTGGTTTCTGATTATAGTGGAAATTATGTATAATCCAAGTGATTGGGAAATCCTATGATAGTAGAGCTTATAGCTATATAAGTAATAAGTATTTATTTTTGAATATCAACAGTTATATGGTCAATTTTTGACTCATTTACATTCATTAGAGATCAAAGAGCATAAGGTGAATTGATGAGAAAGATTTATGTGCTTGCAAATAGAATTTAACTACTACTCATTATCATTCATCAAATTCAAAAGGTATTTCATTAGAGTAGAGTTTTTTTGTTTGAATTTTCATGAACCTTAGATACATAAAATGTCATATAGCTCTTTTTAAAATGTTATTAAGGAAGGAAAGAATGTTTTAATGTGTAATTAATCACTATTGAATTTAGAAAACCACCCTTCTAATCTATTCCTAAAATAGCATATAAGGGAGACCCATCTGGTGTGCTATCAATGATACCACAAAAAGTTTTAATGATAGAAGATGTTAGATGTTGTTGCACTAGAAAGATAGGAGATGTGGGAGACATGGAAATAAGAGATGCATATAGTAAATTACATGATAATGGAGTTTTGAGGGAAGAGTAAAAGATTGTTGAACAGAAATAGGTAAATCATGCCCTAGATTTTCCTCAAGTTTTTAAGAATGATTGGATACGTATTATTCTGAGCTATATTCATAACAATTTCATTTGGTTACAAAATGGACCCATTAAGATCACTAAATGAATCATCAACTAAGTGACATGGTATCCAACCCTAGATGGACCTAAAACTATGTAGAGTGATGCAAAGGAGGTAATTGAGAGAAATACAGGGGTAGTATGCAATAAGAGAGGGATGTCCATAGACACAATTTCAAATCCCCTAATTGGCTTTGCAGTGAGATTACTTGCTCACCATTCCATTCAATAAAGAATATTGAATAGTGTATCATGCATTGTTGTGGATTTAAGATACAAGATAGTGAAGAAAGATCATACTTATGACCTTGTCAAGTTACAACTTCAGCAATTATCAAAAAACTTAGAGGCCATAAGAAACATAGAGAGTGCACAATGAAAATTTGGTTCACTACTTGTCTACATATTCTTCTACGTGTATAATACATTTCCAACATTTGGAAAAATAGTGTTGAAGACTACTAGGCCAGTGACATTATAGATTGCAAATCTAATTGAGCAATTTGGAGGCAATTTTGAAATAGTAATGACAAGATACTTTGAGGACTTTAAGAAGTCAATGAAAAAGAAGCTAAAGATTCCTATATCATGAGTTGAAAAATACTACAATGATGTTTTCTTTCATGTTGATATAGATTATACATATGTGTAGGTAGCCATACCTAGGGTTAGATGGATGAAGAACTTATCTTATGAAGTCAATGTAGATGAGGCATCTCCAGCTATTATAGCTTTATTGGTAGAGGAAGTTGATAAGAGTGCCACCTCATTTGGAAACTATAAGGAATCCAAATCAAGAATCACTATTAATTTGAAGAAAACTACTATGGTAAGGAAGAAACATAGCTATATGAAGAAGCTTAAGGAGAGATTTGGTTAAGGGGGAGAGGAAGAAGAATAAGAAGAAGAAGAAGAAGAAGAAGAAGAAGAAGAAGAAGAAGAAGGAGATGAAGATGATGAAGAAGAAAATCAAGTTGAAGCCCTGTTGGCAGTCAATCAAGGATAAGGAGAAGATCAAGAGGATAATATTGAAGGTTTCGAGGAAGAAGAACTCAAGGAAGCACCTAAGTCAATAAAAAAGAAGAAGAGGAAAGTAAAGGGGCCTAAAGTGGATAAATCCAAGAAGAATCTTGTGAAACTTTCACATAGAAGCCAATAGTAACTGCTACTAGGTCAAGCACAGGGGAAGCCACCAAGAAAGCAAAGGAGGCTAATAAACCAAAAGGAAAGAGAACTATTTTCTGTAACGCCCCACCAAGGGATCCAAAGAATTAACCTAAAATTTTACTAAGTTTGGTAGCATTTTTTTTTTGCAACATGAAAGTAAAACCATATAGATCATACACAAAGTAATGGAATCAATAGCAACAATTCAAGTGAAGTAAACATAACATTCATAACATGTTACATTCTTTAAGGATCCCTTAACAATGAGTCACATCTAAATTAACTATTAATGATTCCATCTAACATCACATCCTCATGAAATAATATTGATAAGGCCAATGTTATTAAAATGATATACTTTGTTCCAAATGTTCCATAGTAAATTACATTTCAGAATGCTCAATCATCCATTGTATATGTCATAGGGTAGGAAAGGCTTAAAATAATATATATGATTCATCATGAAGAAAATATAAACATCCATCATGAAATATATCCATATATCACAAACATAACTAACTAAGTTCATGGTTCCTCCCAATCATAAATAGCATCATTAGACCATTGTGGGCCCCAACCATCCCTCCGTGCATAACATTCCAAATCATCAAAGAGATCATCAGTATTATCATAGTAGGAATGTCACCCCTAAAACATACTACATCATATGCAGAAAGAAATCTAACATGCTACAACATATGCATAAGAAATCTAATCATGTAAAGTAAAACATAAGATAAGTAAACAACATCATCTATCATATGCTAATCATCAATATAAGGATGCATGTCCACCATCATAATCATAGAATGCATCAGCTACGATGTCTCAAATGGATCTCAAATGATAAGAGTGAAAGCACTACCACCCGACTGCATGGTACCAAAATGGTCCACACCCACCATGCTAAGGAGATAATCTCAAGTCCCAAATAGGCTATCAAATCACATAGAAAAAATACTCTCTAATTCAAAGAATCATAAAAGTATACTAACTCAAAGGTTCCAACACAAACCAACATCTAATCCTAGAGGCAAAACAAAGGCATATAGGAAACCTACTATGCAAGCGAGAAAGTGTCAATGCACGGATTATGCTAGAGTTACCCTGGTAGTCTCTCAATAGACCCTGGCCCCTTAGTGATCCCTATGTGGCCACTAGTATCCTCTCATACTGATGAGGCATACTACAGAATGCCTAGTCAAAACCA